>PNEQ01092952.1:0-10738 GCA_003012365.1 Medauroidea extradentata
TTCACCATGTAAAAAAAAATGTTGTATGTATTTTGTAATGGCTAACGTAATGTTTATATGTTCATTAAAAAGTAAATGAAGCAAAAACACAAGCAAAATGATGTTTCAAGTTTGTATATTTTTTCAAACATTGAACATGTGATTCCCTAAAATTTTACAAATGTCAGATACCATTTTTTACACCCGAGCGCCTCAATTAATATCTTTTGAAGCTGTATAAAAGGTAACCCTAACATTTTTGAACTGAATTTGCTTATTGTCATATTTATTTAACTGAGGGGCTCTTATGTAATTGTATATATTAGGCACTAAGTAATTTCCTTTAAAATGAATTATTCAGTTAAAGCAAAGCAGTAAATGTAATTTGTAGGGATGTTGTCTTAGCCACCTTTGTATAGGATGGAAAAAAAAAATTTTTTTTGCCAATTATCTGAATGCTTTCACCTAATGCAGTTGTAAATTATGTAAGGAAATTAATGTGGATCACATGTCACTGGTACACCAATTTAATTGTGATTATATTTCAGTAATATGGAACTATCACAGGGTGGCCACCTGCTGGGAATTTCTGTAAAAGTGGGAAATATGCGTGAATTTTTATCGCCGGGAAAAATCTGTGAATTCTGCATGAATTCCTGGTGATTACCGGAAAAAAAATGGACCAGGATGGATGTGGATTCATTTTCGTCTTGTGGTGAACTGTTTATAGTAAAGTGTCGTTCTACTGGAACAATTTTTTACGAACAGAAATTAATTAAAAAAATATACAGAGTTGAAATTACAAAATAATTGCGCAATGTTTATGACGTGTTTCGTAGTGCGTCTTTGATTCAAGATCTATTGCTACATGAATCGATGTCTATTTTCGACTCAAAAGCGTGTTTCGAGAGAATCAAATTGATGACAATAAAATGGCTGTAGTTTAGGTTAAGTGAAGCAACTTGTTTATTTATTGTGGTTTTGCGTGCTTCCCGTTAATTATTCTTCATAATATGCATGGTAAAATGAAATAAGAACGAAGACTTTTCTGTTTGTAATGATGTGACGTATAATTTGCCAGAATTGTTTCGGGGAAACTACACACAGGCAGTAGATTTTCCTTGCGCATCACATAAAATACGAATGGCATAATGCAGCATAAATATTATCAGCGGCAAGAAATAGTGGAAACAACTAGGGTAAAGTTGTTGCATATTAACTTCAATAGGAAATAATACAGGGTGTTTCTTAAATAGGGGGACAAACTTCGCATGCGTGTTCCTCTCGAAAAAAGAAGACGAAAACATACGCACTATCCACCTAAATGTAATACTCAGGTGAGCCCCCAAATATCAAATTTGAAAACCGTATTTTCCCAAAATATACGAAATTAATTGAGATAACAATACAATATTTTATGCATTGCTTAATGCTATTGGGATCTTCAACCCAGCAGCGAAGTCTGGTTGATACCTTCCTCCCTTATGAAAATAGCGGTGGTGGCTACCTTCTAATTGCATACAACTTTGTCAACGTCAGGATACGTGAACAATTTAAGACGGTGTATTGTGTAATAAGACCTGTGTGACGAAAATTGTCCTCTTGTTGCAACTGTCTAGGACCTATCGTTTCTGTGTAAAACGCACAGAAAGGTTTGGTTGCTGCTACAGAGGGCCAGGAAGGAACTGTTGGAAACGGAGGTACTAAATTGTTTGAGACGTACGACATAAGAGTATGAACATGAGTGGACATTTCTGTAACTAACAGTTGTATTATTGTTCACACATCATTTTGCAGAGTATTTCCTGTAACATTGTTATTATTCCGATACCGTGGATAAATGCCATTTACGTACTGTGTCAATTTGCGATTCATTATGTTCGTACTTGTCTGAAAAATGAAACACCACTTGACATAAACAAACTATACCTTCAGCATTGCTCATGGGGTCTTCAACCCTACCGCAATAGCTGGTTGATATCTACCAGCCTTACCACAATACGTAGTAGGGGTGGCTACCCTCTAATGGAATAGAACGTTGTTACCATCGGGATATTTGAACATTTGGAGATGATTTATTAAGAAATTAGGCAATTCATAAGACATACTACTACAACATTATCGTACAAGACCTCGTTTATTACTTGGCATACCCTCAGGGGGCGCCTGCTGCAAGGCATTACATCAATAACATGCACCAAGCTGTTTATGAATGCAATGTAGCAATATGGAATCACAGATGGCACCCGCTGCAAGGTATTACATCAATAGCATGCACCAAGCTGTTTATGAATGCAATGTAGCAATATGGAACCACAGATGGCACCCTGGGCCCATTTAACAAGGCCTCCTGTATGTGTATTCTTCCATACACACAGACCATGGCTCACGTCAGTCACATGTCCAGTGAAACACGTGACCATGCCAACTGTTGACTCATGTATTGAGTCAATGTTGTCGGTAGTACAACCGATGGTGGTTTAAGTTTGTTACCGTCGTTGAAAGAACGTTTTCTTTGAAGACTGAAACAATGCCTGTTTATTCGTATCGTGAACAAGCGGACATGATTTTCATGTATGGTCGTGCCAGCGGTGTTGGTAGACTAGCAAAGCGGTTGTATGGCGTTAAATATCCAAACAGAGCACAGCCAACGCATAAAACCTTTGCTTCGTTGTTTCGCCGACCTGCAGAGACAGGAACGTTGAATGCGAATACAGGTGATTGCGGGCGACCCATGACACGTCGTACTCCTCGATTAGAAGAGCGCATCCTCGCCAACATTGACGCCGATGCAGGTGCCAGCGTCAGGAACGTCGGGGCAACATTACATGTTGGCCACACAACAGTGTGGAGGGTACTTCATCAACAGCTCCTGTACCCGTACCATGTCCAGCGCGTGCAAGGCCTTGCGCATGTCGACTATCTAGCGCGACTGACATTCTGCCAGTGGTTCATTTGCCAAAGCCAGATGACAGCCTTCGTGTCATCCATTTTGTTTACATATGAAGCAACGTTTGGGAGGGATGGCATCACTAACTTCCACAACACTCATCAGTGGGCAGCCGAAAATCCACATGCGGCCACGTGTAGTCGACATCAGCAGCAGTGTCGGATCAATGTGTGGGCTGGGATTGTGGCTGATTGCCTGGTGCGGCCGTATGTATTGCCACCTCGTTTAACAGGTGAAGTGTACAGGGACTTCCTCATCAATGCTTTGCCACCCTTATTAGAGGATGTGCCCGTGCTTGTACACAGAAGGATGTGGTTCATGCACGACGGAGCTTCAGCACATTTTAGTCGTAATGTACGCACTGTGTTAGATGCAACATTTGATCGCAGGTGGATTGGCCGATCTGGTCTCGTTGCATGGCTCCCACATTCACCGGACTTAAACCCGTTAGACTTTTATTTGTGGGGCCATGTCAAGAGTCTTGTCTATTCAGCTCCGATAGACGATGCGGAGACGTTACGTCACCGGGTATTTGAGGCATGTGAAATGGTTCGTGGCCAACCAGGCATTTTTGACCGTGTCGCAGATCCATGATGCGACGTGTTTGTGCATGTGTAGTTGAACGGGGTGGTCATTTTGAACATTTATTGTAATGTTTGTCTACAGCACGTAACAGAGCTGTATGAAACAGTAGTGACTATATAAGGTGTCCCAGAATGGCTAGGATAAATATGTGCATGTTATTGATGTAATGTTTTGAAGCAGGTGCCCCCTGAGGGCAGGCCAAGTAATAAACGAGGTCTTGTACAATAATATCGTAGTAGTATGTCTTATGAATTGCCTAATTTCTTAATAAATAATCTCCAAATGTTCAAATATCCCGATGGTAACAACATTCTATGCCATTAGAGGGTATCCACCCCTACTACGTATTGTGGTAAGGCTGGTAGATATCAACCAGCTATTGCGGTAGGGTTGAAGACCCCATGAGCAATGCTGAAGATGTTGTTTATGTCAAGTGGTGTATCATTTTTCAAAGAAGTACGAACATAATGAATCACAAATTGACGCAGTATGTAAATGGCATTCATGCAAGGTATCGGAATAATAACAATGTTACAGGAAATACTCTGCAAAATGATGTGTGAACAATAATGCAACTGTTAGTTACAGAAATGTCCACTCATGTTCACACTCTTATGTCGTACGTCTCAAACAATACAGTACCTCCATTTCCAACAGTTCCTTCCTGGCCCTCTGTAGCAGCAACCGAACCTTTGTGTGAGTTTTACACAAAAACGATAGGTCCTAGACAGTTGCAACAAGAGAACATTTTTCGTCACACAGGTCTTATTACACAATACACCGTCTTAAATTGTTCACGTATCCTGACGTTGACAAAGTTGTATGCAATTAGAGGGTCGCCACCCCCGCTAATTTCATAAGGGAGGAAGGTATCAACCAGAATTTGCTGCTGGGTTGAATATCTCAATGGTATTAAGTAATGCTGAATATATTGTATTATGTCAATTAATTTCCTATATTTTGGGAAAATACAGTTTTCAAATTTGATATTTGGGGGCTCATAACACCCTTCATATTACATTTAGGTGGATAGTGCATAACATGTTTTAGTCTTCTTTTTTCGAGAGGAACACGCATGCGAAGTTTGTCCCTCTATTTAAGAAACACCCTGTATATAACTCCAAAACACGAATTAACACATTCAAGGTTATTATTGCTGTTCTCCATATCCCAGTTTTGGGATCAAACAGAGTGCACAGAAATAAAAAAAAATTCTAAGTTATTCTCTATACCGTTTTTTTTTGTACTTTGAAGATGATAATAATGACGCTATTTCCCAAAAAATGACATTAAAAAATTATCTCACAGTTATCGTGAAGAAAGTTGAAAGGTCAACATGATAAATATCAAGAATCACTACTCCTCGTGTACCGGCCAAACTAATGGTTTTTAGACATATAGTTTACTGATGAAAAATGTTTCTAGTGACGTTCTAAGTAGTCCTACATAAAAAAAATTTTAGGTTAGGGTTTTTAGGTTAGTTTAAGTTAGTTTAGGTTAGTTCAAGTTGGATTAGGTTAGTTTAGGTTAGGCTAAGTTAGGTTAGGTCAGGTTACCTAACCTAACTTAGCCTAGCCTAAATTACTCTAACTTAACCTAACCTAATCTAACATAAACTAACCTAACAACCTAAAATAAACTAAAAAAAACTAACAAAATTTTTTTGTGTAGGACTACTAAAAACATCACTATAAAAATTTTTCATTAGTAATCTAAATGTCTAAAATCAATAGTTTGGCTGGTACACGATGAGTAGTGATTCTTGATACTTACAGTGTTGGTGTTCTAATGACAATTTTGTTTCATAGGCCTAATGTATATCCTCTATTACGTTATTTGTGTGTTGTATTGACCTACAAAAACCATCGAATATTGTAATGATTTCCAACAGTTAAATTTAATCTCTTTGGCTTGTAGTAAAATGTAAGATTTCTTAGTATTGTGGTCTTGTGTAACTTAAGGTGAAAGGGGAGACGCGACTGGTGTGAATCAAATCCGCGACGCGGCGTTTGCATGCACTGTTTCGTAAAGCTTGCGCGCGGAAGTCAGCTCCATTTCCCCTACTGTATTCCTTGCCTGAAGCTCTGCATCTGCGCTGCGTAGTCAGGCCGGGCGTGCTGGCCTTGCTACGGGAGAAGCTCATATCGTGTTACACGTTATCAAAGGTTGCAGGGAAGATTTCTATTTCACAGCGGCATACCTTGCCGTGGCTTGTAAAATGTATACTGTAAATCTGTTAATGGTACTTATGAAACACAAAGCTATTAATCTCAGCCAACTTTTTAATTTTTTCAAATAGCAAAAATGAGAGGGCAGATTTTCATACAGCTACTCACATTCTTCATTTACAGTATACTGTTAGATACACTGAGTTTTATATGTTTACTGTCTTACACTGTATGCGTAAAGCCAACATTTCTTCACCAGTGATGATATACTTAATTTATTACTACAAAGACGATTTCAAATCAAGGAGGTAAAGTAACGTGATTTCCTACTTTTTTCTTGTTTAACGCACACAATCGATGACGAGCGTTTAATAGTTTAGTAACTATATGTTTTTCCGTAACACTCTGCAACACATTTCGCGGGCTGGGAAGTTGCGGCCCATAAATTTAATTTCGTAATTTTGTAGGAGTTAATTTTTTTTAACAAGTACGGAAAACTCTTAGTCTCATAGTCACCACCCTTGTTATCCATAGCAAAATGAACGAGTGTTCTCTTTTCTGATATAAGATATTCATAGGAAAACGTATTCAACAAAGGGACTGCATATAATTTGAGGGCCTTCGAGGCATTACATACGCCTGGCAGTCGTACTCGCTGTTCAATAAGTACGAAAAATTATAATGATTTCTGTCTTCAGAAAGATGTAAGCAACACAATTAAAACGATTTTTAACAAGGTGGTCAGAACAATTTTACAATATCGGTTTAAAATTTTTTTAAAAATTGATTACGTAATTCAAGAGCTACTGTAAAATTATGGAAATCACTAATTTGACAGGACGATTTCTTTGACCCAACAAAAATGTTTTCTACGAAGACAAATATACATATTGCGTTTACATACTCATTTTCTTAGGTCAATTTAATCTCCCCGAGTCAATTTTCATACATTCAATCGAATTTCAGCTTACGGAAACGTAAGTTTGGCATGTTTACACAAATTTGTGAAATTTGGGTTTTGAGTACCACTGGTCCGCCACCTTACTATGGTGGTAAATACTGAGAGTTGAAATATAACGTATTGGGAAATGAAAGGTAATAAACATTTAGTAAGATTTGGTATGTAACATTAAGTTAAATGTTAACTTAACTGTGGTGTATTAATATCATTTTGTATAAAACTCTTTGAAAAGTAAATATTAATAGGAGTGCCATTATAGTAAGATGTTCTTGAGCAATAAAGTTGAAATGTACGCTTTTTTGCTGTCCAAATTGCAGTCTCAATATGATCACTGCAAAAACCTAAACCTCGGATTGCTCAACCTTTTAGGGCCCCCATAAATTTTCAGTTATTATTCGTGTAACTCATGCCAATTTTTGGCTATATACATACTTTAACAACAAACGTAAAATTACTTATTTGCTTTAAATTTTTGGCTTGTAGAAGTTCTTATGATAGAAAGAAAGAATCGTTACAGAGAAAATTATTGTCTAAGGTGAAATTATATATTTGCCAAAGTTGATTCAATAAATCTGTTTGTAACCTAATAAATTTTTCTTGTATTATTTCATTCTACTATACACAATTTTCGTAAAAGTATCAATGTTAAGAACTAAAATCTTATTTTAGTAGATATTAGAGACCATAATATAACTGCCTATTGTCGTTGTTTTGGATCTGTGGCCATCCTCGAGAGCTAACCTATAATTCCGTTCCAATTATTCTGTGTGGCCAAGTAATAAATAATTATATTGTTATTAATTTAATCCAATGTTTTAAGACTTAATATTTCATGAAAGCAACGCTTTATGACAGTACGTAACTAAATATAATGGATCGAATACTGGCAATGACAAGAAAATATTGAAACTTCCACGACAAATTCAGAAGTTAAATTACATATAGGCTAATTACTAACAAGAATTTATTTTATTAAAATACCAGCATTACCTTCCCTCTGTTTTCTTCGGTTTTGTAATAGGTTTTCTTGTCCATTGGCATGATTCCCAAAGAAGAAAACACTTCCTCCATGTTAGAGTAACCTCCGCCATTTGATACGAATCCCCACACTACAGCATCTCGCAGAGTTAATCCTTTGTATACTCTCTTGGGTAGAATCTCTTCTGGTTCGTCGGTTAAGGATACGAGTTTTCTTTTCGTGCCAACTGTTCTTGTAGAATCAATGCTTGTTTTGCTGGGTTGATTTGCAGCAGACAAAGAGATGTCACTACTATTTTTATAAATTAGTTTTTCTCTGGTTCACTGGTTACACGCCTCTTCTCTAAACAGTACGGACACTGAAAATTTAATTGCCAGATACAGTCAGATTCTTAGGATGAAATGAGCTGAAACCATCCACTTGAATTTTTAAAGCTCCTATAACAATGTTTTTCTAAACTGCGTATACTCTTAATAAAATTTTTTTCCATTGACTTTAAACCGGCCACTAATTAGGTTCAGATATGTGTCTTTGTCTGCACCTGGGTATTCATGTTCTATTACCAAAGGAGGCAAATATTGACCATAGATTACATCTGGCAGGCCGATTTGCGGCTGAGTCAAATTGCTCTTTTCCCTGAAAATAAATGACGAAATTTTTGCTTAACCTAAATATTCATAAATTAGCCACAATGACATGTAAACAGTTCTATTACTGCGGTTTAAAAATATCTTAGTGTATATATATTTTTTACCATAGTTCATTATGAAACAACACTAAAAATAGCTTCCAATTGTGAATTGTTACTCATTTATCTCTGAAAGCTAGTACTGTGTATCGGGAATATATAACTCTATGGACGAAAAAATTTTATCTGAACAATTAATATATAAACTCTTTTCTGGAAAGCATCAGTGTTTTATCAGGTCATGGTAGTGCAGTTCCTAAGTGCTAGCTTCTCACCAAGTAGATAAGGATTCGGTTGGGGAATAGTTCCGGGACAATGCCGCATGTTAGGGGTGTAGTCGTAAATTTATGAGTCCCAGAAAGTTCCAACACAACTATCCGACGGTAAGATAAGAATTTGTTACTATAAAGACAGGGTTCAGGTATTAATTTAGGTTTTGGCGCTCTTTTAGCAACAGAAAGTTAAAAAAAAGGGGGGGGGCGAAAGGGTCAGGGATAATGAAACGGACACTTCCGACGTAGTGGCCGAAGACGGTGGAATGCAGCCATACAAAACAATTATTTGTAATTTTACAAAATAATTTGTTTTTAAAATAACAGGCGACTATTATCTAAGGTCTCGTCATGCAGTATCCACAATTTTTTTAAAATTAAATTTTACATCCTAAACGAGAATCGATATAAGGAAATCGTTCAACTGATTTATTACTAATGTTATGTACTGTACTGTCTTTTTTTTTTTTTTCAGGGAAGAGACAGTACACCTTCAGATAATTATTTAATCAATTAAAATACAATGAATTAGATAATTAGCGAAAACCATTCCGGTTTATGAGTTGGAAAAATTCTGCTACATAATAAATAACATAAGCTATGTGAAAAGCAATTGAATGATTTGATATCGACTCCCTTTATGTTTTAAATAATAATTATCTCAAAATCAATACAAACCATGTGACTAGGCCTTCGCACATTAAAGTTGATGACACGAAAAGGATATTGATATTTTTAGCTGACGAGATGCGTAAATAAAAATAATAACTTGGTGTTAGTAAACACATTGCCCATGTAATATTTAAGGGTTTGCCAAACGCATATAATGTAAAAATTTTTAGAACTAGTCTACGAAATATCAGATTGTTATGCACAATTACTATTCACTTATTTTACTGTTAAGAAATGTTTTACACGTGACATTTACGTAACTGTAACCACTTTTGCAATGTACTCAAAATGCAACTGAAACAATGTGTTTGTATAAGCAGTTAAATCGTTATTTTTTTTTCGTTTACGGATAGCCTTAAATCAAATGTTTAAATGGTTATGCTTTTAAAATACAAATAGTTTACAAAAACGTATCATATATATATATATATATATATATATATATATATATATATATATATATATATATATATATGTAGTCTTCATCATTCTTGAATCTTTGCTATGGTTTTACTTCACGTGTTTGCGTACCATCTCTCGCAATGTAGAACCATGGAGCTTCACAAACATAAGGTATTACCCATGTGGTATTTGTTTTTAACCTGTTTCAGATATATTACATTATGAAGATCACTGGCTGAACCCCCTTTCACATTCAGCTAAAAGACATGGTAGTCTACCAGTTTTATGCAGTTGAACAAAATATTCAAGTCCGGAAACACGAGAACTGTCTCCGAGATTGGTATGGTACTAGATCTTTTTCGAGAGTTAAATCGAACCTTAGACACAGGTGCTCAATTAAAATTTTTCTGAATCTGGGAAATTTTTCTGAAAACATCACAACTTACGTTAAATTGAAAACATGGAGGTTTCAATTTGTTATAAAGACAGAAAAGCTATGCGGGAGCGGCGTTCCAGCACACTGATGTACTACACGCCAGCTACAGGTCGGCGGGTTTTTACTGGAGATATTCGTTTCCTCCGCCTTTGATTTTCCAGCGCTGATCTATATTTCACTACAGTACCTATTTCACCCTCATCAACTCTCAGGTTGCAAGGGTTTCTTTTCAGATTTTGCGGTTTTTGCCGTGCTATCGAAACCTCTGAATTCTCAATATTGTTACTTTGCCTGTGATCGTAAGGTATTTCATGAGCATTTTAAGACGAAATAAAACGTTTTAGCGGTTAGAATGATAACCATTACCATACACAGATAAGTAAGCAGGGTTTGTCTCGGGAGTGGACGTGAAAGAGGTTGTGGGGGAGGGGGTGATTCACATTTTTATGTTTGGAAAATCTTGTTGAGGGGGGGATATATATTTGTAACTAGTTACCCTAACGTGTGACAGAATACATCAACAGTATCTTGCAACAATCGTTAACAGATATGCATTACTTATACTTCTGTAGGATATAATAATTCTCAAATATTTTGTTTTCGTTTGCTTAAAAGGGGGAAGGGGTGATACATACCCTACTACCTT
>PNEQ01092952.1:10838-46458 GCA_003012365.1 Medauroidea extradentata
ATATATATATATATATATATATATATATATATATATATATATATATATATATATATCCGCTCACACATGCATAATATTATAATATATCAGCAACAACCTGTTCGCGATAAAGAGCTAATTTTTTAAAATCCTGGGTACCTTTTTTTACGACCCGTGTGTATCTAACTCTTCAAATGTACAATTATTTGGAAATAATGATTTGTATTAATGCTTTGGCCAATTGCTGCCATAAAATATCAACATCGCAAATATGTACCTGTTATACAAATTAATGAAATTATCCTTTAATATCTGACAACACAAATCAAACATAGAATATTAACAGTCATTAAAAACCACGATCTTGTTTTTTTCATTATGTAAAATTTAGTTGATATATTTAATTTTTTGAAGGCTGATTTCAAAATAAGTTAGTTAAACTGTAAACAGGCTGAACAGAGAAGTTTTTCCTTTTTACACATGTTCTTTTTTTTTGCAAATGAAAAAGAAAAAGTTGAAACCAAACACATTTTGAGTAGACGAAAGTCCGACGCACATACTATATAAACATTTATTCCACATTCTTCTGTCCTGTCTAAAAAAAGGAACTTGGGGCTATCGATGGCCTCTGTCACACTAGACATGTATGCTAACAATGTCATAAACTAACCTGCTAACAATGACATAAACTAACCAATTATTGGAGTAATGTCACTTTGAAATTCGTAATATTATACTAATTTTTATTTAACCCTTTCTATGTACATGGCCTCAAATAATATTGAACGTAGTTCATTAATGGAGATAAATAACTGAACTTAGAAACTTTACAGATGAATGTGTTAGTATTCATGTGGCGTTTCTATTTTATTTTATTTTTTTCACAGCAGGAACGCTTTTGAAACGGAAGTCACTGTGCCTACAAATTATGTGTCTTATCTTCCACCATAGTGTGCGCAAGTGTATAATTTGCAATTTTGTTGTTACATATAATTCGAACTGTGTCTACGCACGGTTTAATGTACATTAAATCCATAAAACCAGAGTGTTCGTGATGTTACTTAAAAAATTAACCTGCGTCATACAGTAAATAACTTCCGTTCAGACTAACGCAAGTTCGTCCTTCGTTACGGAAGTTCTCTTGTCGATATTCTTCAACTTATTGCTGTAAAACCTTCTCTTTATAGCTCTAGATGGTGGAGGCTTCGATTTACATCCCATCGCACAACACAAGTTTTACAAACTCTGTAACTTAATTTTCATATGCGTTTACAGCCAAGCGAAGCTACCATAGTAAGATTATATGTTGAAATTTGTGTATGCTATCAATATCGTGCAACACTCGCAGCTCCTACCCAGCACGAGATAAGCATGTAACAGGAGAACGCGCTAACGGCACAGCCTGCTCGCCTCGCCTTCCTCCTTTCCCGCCGACCGGACGAGAAGCAGCGGTGGAACTGGGCGCGACGTGCGAGAGAGACAGAGTACCACATCTGGAGTCGTGTAGAGCTGAGTAGTGTGTGATTATCTAAATTTCAGCTCCTACGTCTATAATTATCAATGCATTGTTCTGAAAAAATTCCACATTCAAGTACGCGTCAGACCACATCGCATGTATATTTTAGAAACCAGATATGTAAGAAAAGTAAGAAAACTTCTCTAATATTAATTGTAAATGGTTTGATTTCAGGCACCGCTATACCAAAAATAATTAATTATAATTTGTTGAGATTCTTTTGACAGAACAATTAGGGTTCATTCGGTGAAGATTAACCCCAGAAACACATTAGTTGGAAGTCAGCATTAAAAAATTAAAATAATATGTCCCTTACAGCTGAATTTAATTCATATTTTAGGTAAAAAAACAAGGTATTAATAACAATTTGTATTGGAAGACTAACAATCCAATTATTTTGTTCTTGGGGTTAAAATGACGACGGATGTGTGCTCTTTCCAACTCCAAATTCTCAAACTCGTATTTGTGTCGTATCTGTCAAAATCTTACGATTTGTGACATGCCTGACACCAAGTTTTATAAGGGGCTTTTCGCCTTAATTGCGTGTGTAGGTATGTAGTTACGTGGTGGTATTTTGGGGAGCGTCTACAGTAAGTCATTAGATCCCACAATTGTATTTAAATGTGTGTAGTCCTACAGTTTAGTTATTTAGACAACGCCTTGAAAAATAGAATTTTGGACCTTGAAAACCTGGAAAAATGCATGAATTTTAACATTCAGATTTGGTGGCCACATTGTATCACCAAAGACTATGAAACTATAGTTCTACAATGATTTGCACAGAAAGTTACCAAAAGCAAAGACTACTAATATGGCCGATGTAACAATAGCCATTAGAACGTTTACATAAAATCATACAATTAGAGTTGAACCATTTGTGGAAATATTATTACTATGTTGTCTTTTCTTTCTTTGTGGTGATTTGCAGTGTGTTAAAACTTTTGGAGATAATTACCCATGTTTCTTGTGGTGTTTGTATAGCTTGTAGTTGATCATGGTTTGGTTAACAAGACCGTAGTGTGGCACAGTTAACAATATTGCATCCTTGATGTTGTTTACTTCTAGTTTAATATCAACAATGCACATCTCTGTGATTTTTTTCGTTTTCTTCTTTCTTTAATTTCTTTGAGTAAAATCCCACAGTCTACACTTTGTGAAATTTTACTGGGGAGTTGTAATGTGCCTGGCCTGCCAGCAACATTTGTTCATCCATTATTCAGTTAACTGGGGAGAATGTGCATCTAGATGTGTACATTGTTGCTTGCTCCATGTTTCTGAGCTTCATAAATGCATTTTTTCTTTTAAATATAGTAAGAATGTGAGTGGGGTTTGTTGTTCATTCCCTGTTACTTAAATGACTACAATATAGTGCCAGTGATGTTTTCAAATAAACAGTAATATTATTGGTAAACTATTGAAGCAGTCAACAGCACTTATGCATTGGTTATTTCAGGAGGGCCCAGTATTGAAAATTGCCAGATTCTTCAAGTCTGCCCTCATAGGAAATATTTAATTTTAATTTTTTTCTTATTTTATGTTTAGCACAGGCGAGTCCCTTTTTATCAGCCATAGATGATCAATTAGTTTGTTTTTGTAATGTAAAGTAACGCAAGTTTGTTAACATGCTGAATATTTTAAAGTTACTATCATGTGCAGCAGTAGTAATTAATGAAGACTTCTCTAGAATTTTGTAGGCTGCTGATGTGACTGTTAGTGATAAATACCTATTCCTTTCAGATCAATTAGTGTGCTTCTGAGATAGTGAAGTAACTTTAAATTAATGTTTGTTTAAACCCTTGTTATATTTGGTTTTTTCTCTAGCCTATAGTTAAGTTACTCTGTGTATTAATTTACTAATTTACAGGCCTAGAACATTCTCGTAGCTATGTGACACTCTTAGTGTCTGCACCAGTCTCTCGACAAAGGAGATGCAGGGTAGTGTCAGTCGGCATGGAGATGGCAAGCCGGGTGGTTGTGTTGGTCGGTCGTGCTACTTGTCAACGAAACGCAGGGCCAGAATGCCAAATGAATGTTTTTGTTGTCCTTCAAACTAGTTGAAATGTAAGGATATTGATCACTTTCAATTTAAAAGGACTTGGTAGTGGTGCTACTTTTTACATGTCTGAAAATCTGGTGTAACCTTCGAGATGAAACCTAAAAGAAGAAAAATGTGCTGTAGTGTTTTTGTTTGTGGCGTGATCATGCTTATCTCTGGTAAAACTGTGAACAAATTCTTGTACTTTTCTGTTTGTGTGTTAAAATAAGTTTAAAATGAAATAAATCAGTCTGCTACTTGTAAGTACAGTGATCTTTTTCTTCAGTGCAGCCGCCCCTTTCTAGTATCAAACCTCACTTCAGAACACTAAAATCTCATTGCTCAAGACGAGGCTGGCATCTTTATGACGGTAGTACTGCCACATCTAGCAGCTCGAGCTTTCGTTTGATTAAACATAATTTTATAACATGATAAACAGATAATGGATTAAATCTTGGATTTCAGCAGCTTCAAATCAATTTTAACATTCTGTTGCAGTGTAAACTGGTCTGTGAACCACAAAGTTTTGTATTTATTATCACTTTGTGTACAGATATTTGGCACTGTTCTCTCAAATCATAGTCTTTAATCACCTTTCAGGTGGGGTCTCACCCCTGTAAAAATTTCCATTTACAAATCATGTGTGTTGGAGACTTGGCTTAAACCATCTCTGTCATCCCAACTTGTAAACATCACTGTAAACAGTCTGTTAAGAAACAAACCAATAAATAAACAAGGAGGTGGAGTTGTGGTGTGCTTCAATTTGTAGTCTACATGCGTTGCAAAGTCAACAAGTATTAAATCATAATAGTTGAATAAAAAGAAGAGGCCATCAAAAGTGGTTTCTACAGGGTTTATATGGACACAGTAGAATTTAACCTTGAATATCTCAGCTCCAGTAATTTGTGGATTGGTTCCCTTCTGCGTAACTTCATTAAATTTTGAAAAATGCTATGCAAAGAGAATTTTTTTTAATTGTTCAGCCTAGACAAGTCCATTGCTCCCACTCATGACACTTACATCAACCTGTTGCCAACCTTTCCACTCACATCATTCCGTTAGTGTTTATATTGTTCTACGGTCATTCCATTTTAAATCAGCAAATTTGAGAAAAATTTTTTGCAACACCATTTTTGTTTTTAATGAAACTTTGTATGAAATATATATCATTATTTAAGAGTAATAAACCATTTTTAAATATTTCTTGCACAAGATACAGACTGTAAGGTCAACTGCCAAGAAGAAAAATGTGACATTTCAGGGTCACTTTTAAGGAGCCATAGAAAGCTTTGAAAAAAATATTTTATTATGTTCAGAGAAAATTTTACTTGAAATCAATACTAACCCTCTTATTTGAGGGTTGAATAGTACCTGAATAAACTCTGTTTCTGCAACATTTAGCTAGCTGAAATACTGAAGGGGTTGAAATAACCATTTATTTTTTTCATGCATAGTAGACAGCAGTGAATACTACTAGGGAAATAAATAATTAAGATGTTGTTTGTTCCCCTTTACAAGATATAACCACTCTAATAAAATTTTTTTCAAAAAGTTTCCTTTTTCAAGGTCAAAAAAGGGTATTTAGGGGAAGGGAAAAAAATATTTTTTGTTTTTAATAGCTAGAATTTTCTAACATCATTGAAACAAAAGAAATTTCAACTTAATACTTTGAGCAGTTTGGAAACTACAAGCCTCTGAATATAGAAACATTTTGTTAAAACACATTACAGTCAAATAATTAATTTATCAAGAATTATAATAGCTACATTTAAATTCATTAAATAATCTCTTGTACTGAAAAGCAATGAAACACAGGCATTGTAAATATGATTTATAATTTATGAAACCACCCATCCAGTCCATCAATAGAAGGAAAAACAACTTCATAACATTATTTACTACAGTTGATAACCTTATTTACTACCTAACATTTATATAGTCAAATGAAACATTTAAGCTGAAATTTATATATTTAGGTTGAAATACATGCCCATAATTTTATATTAAAGTCTTATTGTCATAAAATAAAGTAAATTGAATGCTGTTAATTGATGGACTTCTCTAGGAACAATTTCGACAAGTTCTCACTTATTGTTGAGTATTTTGTAACTTCTTCCTTGTAGTGACCATAGTTTGTAGTGACCATAGTTCTGTTGGTTTCAGAATTTTGAGCGTGTCTTGTAACCGTCCCCAAGTCTTGTCATTTTTATCAGACTTTTTGAATGAAGTTCCAGGCACTTTTAGGATGAAAGAAGTGAGTCCTGTAATCTTATTAAATGTTATACATTTGTTTTTCAACTAGGGCCTACTTCCCGTAACCACCAGTTATTATCATACACCGAAAAGACATAATCAAGCACCTTAGGTTGTGTCCGTAATGTAACGTTCTCAGTTTCACTAACTGGAATTTAATTAATTTTCATTAACTGGAAGGTCGCTGATTGTTCTAAAAATAAGGTGTGCTTGGTTTTCATTACATTGCAAAACACAGGAAAAATGTTTTGAAAAGTCTCCCAAAACATTGAGTTCACCATCTTCTAGACATTCCTTCTGTTAATTAAGAAATTCTGTTTTTTGCTAATGAAATTATGGACTTTCAGTTTTTTAAGTTTATCACACAAATTCTCCACAACATCTTTAAGAGTGATTCCTAGAAAATATTATTTTAGAATTTCATAATGAAACATTGACAACATTTTCATACCGTAATGTATAATGTATCTGCAAAATTTTAAGTATTTCCGCCTGTAATTAACTTGAATAATTAACATTTTGTTTAATAATTACACTGATCTGTCAATTTTGAGGCCTTTCTTGTAAAGAAAGAATATTCTTGTAACATTGTGACTTTCAGGATTGCAGTGGCCGAGTGATTTGAGCACTCAACTCCAAAAGGAGTGATCGTTTCCTCATCGTCTCTTATGATCTAAGATGTTAGTTGCATAAAATTCTTATCTCAATGTGAATTTCTCATTATTCTTTGAATTACAGTATGAGGAATTAGTTTACCAAAATTTAGGGTTACTTTGCACCATAATAATTTCTGTAAATTATGGTTTATAGCTTCTTATGTTTTTGAGGATTTCATTGTCCTTAGTTTTCATGATAAATAATGCTTCAGAGGGAAGGATGCCTAGGAGCTTTTCATGAATTAAAGTTAAATGGGTCGTGTAAAGTAGTCTAACTTTATGGTATTCACAGTTTTACGTAATTTTGATAGACTAGTTTTCCCTCTTTTTCAAGTTATTATCGGGTTCAAGGATATAAAGTAGACCTGAAGTGATTTCTGGACACAATGGTGGTAAAATGTTATGATTTATTTTCGTTCTTTACTGTAGACTAGCTGGTTCCCACTACTTTGTTTGCAATGTTTTCTATTTAATGCGATAATATTTCTGAAAAAAAGTTTTGAAAAGTTGAAAATGGGGCAAAATTATGTTAAAGGTTACTAATGCATGTTTTAGAAAAATGTTGAAACGGAAAATTATCCCAAGAAATCTTTTGGTTACGCAGTTCTGCCTCTATACCTCTGTTTTGCCTCCCACCTCCCCCAAAGTACAAAACATTTATTTTGGTAGAAACCTTCGTGGCGCACATATAACTCACCAACGTTTTTTTCCCTAAAATTAAATTTTTTTGTGTACCCCGTTCTGCCCATCTACTTCGTTTCCCCCTGCTTTCCCCCAAAAAAAAGTTGGTGGAAGCCTTCGCTGGTGCATGCACAACTTACAAATGTTTTTTTGTTCAAAATTTTTTTGTATCCTTCTCTGTCTGTATTCAGATGGTATAAGTAGTATACATGGTATGATGACTCATTTACCTCAAGTATGACCATTGATGATTGTGCCTTCAATATATGTACCTTCAAATGTTCATTAAAATAATTAAATATTTTGTTACTGGGCACATAGAGGTTATATACCAATATGTAGCCTAACAATATATACGCAGAATATTATTTTCCCTTGTAAGATACTTCTCTATGGCTGTACTTACTTTTTCGAATTGTCTGCTTTGAAAGGTTTACTAAGACTAAGTAAACACCCTCCCCCTAGGGTATTTGATGGTTATTTTCTCAGTATAAGTGCTGAGATAATTGTTTTTTGTATTTATGTAAGCATCATTCTGAAGCAAAACACATCTCAATAGGTTAGGTATATATATTGGGGTATATGAAAACAAATTTTATGCCTATTCACCTCTTCAGTGATCAAATTTCACAAAATCTTACTATTACAGGTTAAATGTATGCATAAGTATTTAATTGAGGTGAAAATCACGTCTATGACCTATTATTGATAGATACCCACGATGTTTCGCGAAAAGAATTCTGTAACAATTTGTTTAAATGCCTTGTGCACATATGTAGCCCTTTTTTGCGGTCAGTGATAAAATGTTTTTAACTCTCAGCATCTAGGGTTCTACACACAAATCACACACGTGTGATGTTGTAGTAACCTTGTCCTGTTGGCACAGTCAAATGAGCCACGTCTGTGCAATAATACATTCTTCCAGTAACCATGAAGCAAAGCTTCATATGTGCACGTAAGCCATTGAAACACTGTTGCAGAATTCTTTTCGTGAAAAATTGTAGGCTTTATCAATTGAGTCAAAGTGTAATTGATGATTCAATAAATTTTTTTCTGTTCCTTCACAGCCTTAAGAGTTCGGATTTTGAAAATTATTGAAATGCTTTTACGGGCATTTACGTATTCATCTTCATAAAACGAAAAACAACTCTGTAACTCGATGGGTTCGATAACACTAGCGGATTTTTGTAAAACACATTCCATGTGTTTTCACCCCTTTAGGATTCGAATTTCGAAATTATATGAGCATATCATTTAAGTTGAAACTGTGACGATATCCTGTTGATTTTAGAACCTGTATAGACGATTAATTGACAACGCTCTTCATCCCGTAAATTTTCACGTCCATAGGTGTCTAAGTTTGAACAATCAACACACTACGTTTCAAGTATTTAAGTATGCATCAATGTCAAGCAAGAATCGTGTCAATATCTAAAAATTAAGTGAGATTGACATATATTGATCATGAATCAAAAATAGGTTTTACCTTTTTCCACATCTTTGGAATCTAATTCGGAAAATATTCTGAAATATATTTTCTGTAATCACGTAAAAATCATTCTGAAGCAAACATAACTGCGATATCTCGACTGGTATGATAGTTACGGAAGAATAATTGTAAGCACATTTCACATATATTCACCACCTTAATTAAAGGCTTTCAGAATGTCTTGAAGTCCTATGTTATATATTTGTATACGTATCTAATTGAAGTAAACATTACTATGACAGCCCATTGGGTAATAAAAAACGCATTTCCCCTCTATTTACTCATTGGAAGTCATATTTCAAAAAATTGAAAAACCCTTGTTGGGTATTCACATCAGCATAATTTTGAAGTAAAAACAACTATGTATCCCGAAGGGTTTGACAGATATTATAATTAACCGAAAACATATTTCAGGTCTTTCCCCCGAATTTTAAAGATTGAATTATGAAAAAAAAAACTTTGAATTGGCTAATATGCCTTTTTGTGTGATTGACTCATTGAAGTAAAAGTTACTACGACCTAAAGGGATCATACAAAAATTTTACTTTTCTAGGTCCAGCAGTTTGGGCTGCAGTTTGATATGTCAGTCAGTCCGTCCGTCCGTGTTCTCTTTTTAACCCCTGACGTAAAAGAGGGGTGTTATAAGTTTGATGTGTCTGCTGTGGCATTGTAGCTCCTAAACGAATGGACCAATTTTCATGCGGTTTTTTTTGTTTGAAAGCTGACATGATCGAAATGGTTCTTAGCTATGATTCAAGGAAATATGGTCAGCCTTTTAAAGATAGTGTGCTCTTTTTAGTTTTTAACTATTTATTCCAGGAAGTGCTGCTTAGCAACTATACACTGAATGCAGCTACATACTCGTCATTTTCATTGTAAACTATGAATCCTACACATTTAGTAGTTACGGTAATGGATTTTGTTATCTTTGCAGTTCAGCTAAAGCAGTATTGTCGTAAGGATCATTAAATAACTGTCTTTGATTAAGTTCACAAATTGCAAAACCCTGCAAACTTTTTACACGACTTAAGACCACATAAGCTTGACCTTTTGCAAAAGTACTTCTTCCCAAATAAACAATAACGTTGTCTACGGTGGTTCCTTGTAATTTATGGTAACAAAATATTACTAAAGATTTTGGTAGTGCAAAAACTATTAAAGAAAACAAAAAAAAAAAAAATAAATAAATTCATATTGAAACTCAAAATGTGCGTTGTTGCACTACCAAAATCTTTAAAAATATTTAGTATCTGCGAGTAATTTAAAAAGAATAAAATACATGTAAAGTTAAAAATTTTAAGTAACCCCAGACATAAAAAAAAAAACTCTAAAAAAATAAAAAAAAGATGAAATTTCTCTCTTGGAATTTTAACATCATTATAAGTACCTATTGATATTTTGTTGATGAGCGTTGTCACGTCGTGGGAACTGCTATATAAATGTAATTAAAAAATTTAATACAAATAAAAAGAATGTTGATAATGACAAATTATGGATTATACGACGACTTACTCTACGTAAGCAACATTGGTATGTAACAAAACAATAATATTTAATTGTTTAGTTTTCAGTCTTGATTAATATACTCTGAAAAATTCGCAAAATGGACACAACCGTCAATATCATCAGCTCTGACGTGTCTGCCTGTTCAGGTCGCAGCAATCTGTGACATCCTGCCCCCGTTGCCGGATATCACGCATCGCGCGCGGCTGTCAAGCGAACACCTCTTATATAATTGGTACAATATCGAAACACTGCACGAATTTAGTATACCTTGTAAGATATATTGATGTACAAAACTAAGTTCATACGTACAATTTGAAACTAGTAGGAATTTTGTATTTTTTATACCAATGTAATTATACTTGTTCACATAGCGGTCCCCTGACTTGACGATGCTCATTATCAAAATATTAATACGTACTTTTAATGACGTTAAAATGCCAAGAGAGAATTTTTTTTACTTTTTAAAGTTTTTTTTTGTCGGAGGTTACTTAAAATTTTTAATTTTACTTTTATGTACGTAGAGATGTGGATAAATATTTTTTATGTAAAGTTGGAAATATTTTTATGTTTTTTAACTTTCGGTATATTGTTGACTTCTAGCATCGTGGGTAAGATAGGCCACTTTGTTTGTGATATTTAAGTTATTCACACTAGACATATATCGTAACTACTTTAATACTAAATGAAATAATTAAATATAATGCTGCGCGTGCGCACTTGTACGTGGAAAATACAGGCCGCGACAGGAAAAGGGAGGAGGAGGGCGAAGTTAATCAGTTTTGAAAAAAATTTTGTGTTTTATCTCTGATGCTACTGACAGCAATTATTGTTTTTATCACCACAACGCTCATAACCTATCAACAAAGTGTAATCAAATATTACGGAAATTTAGCCTACTGCTGTGCCACTCTCGCCACTGGCATATCCAGGATTTCAGTTCAGAAGATGCATGATCCCTGCAGTCTTTATCAAGGTAGTAGACAGGAATGATAAATTATCTTTTCCTGCCATAATATATATTAATTTTCAATTAGAGGCCAATTTTACTGTTGTGAGCATTTCAAATCCATTTGTATCTTTTTGTCTTGAAAATTTTCAAAGTAATATAAATTCTCTTGTATTACAATACTGTTGATAAATGTTACACTGATTTTCCAATACATTTCAAATTTAATCCTGAGTAAGTGTGTTTGATGGGTCAAAAGTTAGATACTGTAAATTGTTTTGTTCGTATTAGTTCAGTAAAACAATTTTGTAAACTTTTCTGAAAATTTGTATTAGATTCTTTATTTGAGCAAATTGCTCAAACTTTATGGAATAAAATTTCTGACCTGCTATATTAAAACGTTCAGGTAGTGTAATACAAAACAACTGTCTGTGGACATGACTTGACTCGATGGTAATTTGGGATACGACTATAAATCAAAATAAAATTTTACTAGTGACCACACATACTCAAAAATTTGCATTCTGCTATTTATAAATACTGAAATAATTAACTAATCTTACCTAATATATCACAGCACAAAGAGCGTAATAAACGATAGAAATCCTTTCCAAATAGTAAAACAGAATCCCACGTCTCAACTCCCCCCTCATGACTGCGCCTTGTATCTCAGTCGACTTGCAGATAACAAGAGACAAGGGTCCTCCACAGCCCTCTGCCCCCACCCCCTTCCTCAAGATCTTTTACAAGTGTGCCCAGGGCCACGCCAGACACAGCAGCAGACATAATCCTCTTTGATTGACAGCACCATAAAACCCGTGAAAGTGCTGCTCTCTGTGAGAATTTGGCTGAACTTTTTGCTGGGACCTTTAAATTGCCTAGTACGAAGCAACTAGTTCTCACTCTTAAGAACTAACACACAGGAAGTGAGCTCACAACTGTCGGTTGATATCCACTGCTTGAAAGAGATTTCCGTTTCTTCTGCCAGCTGTTCATAATCTTAAAAATTTTCTTTTATAACGACAGGGTACTCTGCACATTCTGACAGCACACAAGACTAATTTTCTATATTGCAGGCCATGAGCTTCACCATTTACTTGTAAGAATGTTGACTTTTAATAGCTGAAAGTAGGAGCTTTACATTCTGATGATATAAGCATACACGAATGGAATGTATACTAGCACTTCCTGCTAGTACACAGAATATTGGTCTAAGCTCTGCATATGTAGAAAAACCTATCTTCTTGTTTGGGTGTTTTGTGTTAAAAGCTTTATTCAGTTTCTTTAAATCACACAAAATGAGCCTTTTCTGGATATTTACTTTACTCCCTGTTGTCACTCGAACTGAATTATAATCTTTCTTCCCAGGCGTTATTCTACTGTAGTCATCATTTTGGTAAAACTCTCGTACTAAATTAATTGTTTATACTTCAAGGATATTACTTGCCTTTCTTGTTGTTACTTTTGGAAGGAATTCTTGTTTGTTTACCAGATATTGAGTTTTACAAACTAAGTATTTACTTACACCAAATTCTTCCTATTTTTTTCTATATGTGTAAGTTTAAGGAAAAATAATGAAAAATATTTACTTTTTCTTGAATGGTGACTGCAGTTTTCATTCTCTTCTTCAGGTTTCCAGCTAATTTTTCACAATGAGTACATAATTTGTTTCGTATCTCTGTATGATTTTCAGTATCAGGTGAAATCTCTAGGTTAAATGATATTCAGATTACAAGTGATTTTTTCTGTAATTTTTTACACTTTTTTATCAGTAGCAAATGATTTTGCATCAACTGACAATTTCTGAACTTTATACACCAAGAGTGTTACATGCTTCATTCACAGAATCCACTAAAACACCTGCTGGCTCATGAATATCATTGTCATCAGATTACTCACTTTCTTGTATTTTGGACAAAAAATTGCAATGCTCAGCTTTACCAGGAATGAGTTTCAGTTTGTAATTTTGTAAGCATAAATATAAATTCATAAGCTGCAGTGCCTTCTTGTGTAGGCCTACAGAAAATGGGTCACAGCATGAATTTCCATACAAATGGGTGAATTTTTATAAACATTTTTATCATGATTTGTGTAGACTGTTTCAGTATTATCACAACCAGTTCTCCTACAAAGCAAGTTCTTATCATTGGCACTAAGCTTAGAAAAATAAGCTATGGTAGAAGATCTGCTATAACTTAAAATATTACAATGTTCGTTCTTGAAAACCCCTACGGAACACTCAGTCATATTTTATTTATTAAACAGTTTGTTAGATTTGTACATGCAGCCTAAGTACTAACTTATCACAATACTAAAACCAAACCACTGATGAGCTTGTAAAGATGCCTTAACAGCTCTTCCTTCTCTGTCAGAGATCTACAGCAAACTGAACTAGCGGACAGCAGCGGAACTGTGCATGTTCAAACAGGCACAATTGTGCTGCTAGCTGATGCAACAATACAGTGCATGTTCAAACAGGCACAGGTGTGCTGTTATCTAATGCAGCAATTTTTGTTAACACATGCACAACTTGAGGCCGAATTTGTTTTCACAATAAAAGATAAACACTGTGTAAAAAGTTTACTTTATAAATGAAATATCTTGAAATATATGAACACCTCGGGAGTAAATAATGATAACCATCATTCCTGTAGGTTTCAGCTTAGGTCTAATAAAGAACATCAAATAAATAAACTACCCAACTTATTTTGCAATTAAGTATTTCTTTTAAATTTACAGATAGAAATGGTTTATTTCGGTTGTATTATAATGTGGGTTGTAATTATTTACCCCTGAGGTCTTCATATAATTTATTATTCTCATATAGGTTAGCCTGCAAGGTATGTACTGAAACCATAAACATCCAGAAGCTTTGTAGTTTCCAAACTGCTCTAAGTATCAAGTTAAAATTTCTGTTGTTTAAAAGATGTCATAAAGTACTAGCTTTTAAAAAGAAAAAAGAAAATAATTTTTTTTCTTTCTACCACATACTCTCTTATGACCTTGAAAAAGGGAACTTTTTGAAAAAAATTGTTTATTTGGGGGGGGGGGTTATATCTTGTAAAGGGGACCAAACAACATCTTAATTATGTATTTCCCCTGTAGTACTCACTGCTGCCTACTATGCATGAAAAAAATAAGTTATTACCATCCCTTCAGTATTTTACGGCTAGCTAAATGTTGCAGAAACAAGAGTTTTTTCAGGTACTATTCAACCCTAAAAAAAGAGGGTTAGTATTGATTTCAAGTAAATTTGCTCTGAACATAATAAAATATTTTTTTCAAACCTTTCTAAAAAGGTATGACAGAGTGTCGTAGCAGCAAGGGGTAACAAGTTATAACTCCTTAAAAGAGACACTGAAATGTCAATATTTCTTCTTGGTAGTTGACCATATAACATATATCTTTTGCAAAAATTTAAAAAAATAGTATTTTACTCAAGAATTATATATATTTCATACAAAGTTTCATTAAAATAAAAAATTGTGATGAAAATGGCATGTGCCCAGTTAAAATGGAATGACTCTCACTCTTAACCCTAACATTGTCTATCTACACAATAACCTACTTACAAACGATGCCACTGGTTGGCGCCTTTTGTCAGGGATCTTCAGATTCCCCTGCCCATTCATTGCGATGCTACTCCATTCTCATATGTCACCCTTCACCAGTGCTAAAGACCTGGATGTTAAATGCTGATCAAAATCTCTTTACTCCACCTATTTACAACATACACTATAAAATTACAAAAATGTAAGTAGGTGAAATTTTGAGTGGCTAGTTTACAATCCATTTTATTATATTGATGAGTATTTTTCTGATAGCAAGCTATAAATTTGAAAATTTGTCTTGTGTCACTTGTTTTTTAATTGTATGTTTATGTTATAGTTTGTATTTGTTTTATTCTTTGAGTGTTGATTCTGTTGCCTGCCTATTGTTTGTTTTTATGATGATGTCCATTGTGTATTGGCCTAATGACAAATAAAATTATAAGAGTGATTGATTGATTTACTTCTGGCAGTATAACTGTATTGTAGTGTCAGAGTTTGCTCTGTCGTGATATGTTTTGGGGGCTGCAAGAATGGTCAGATCATTTGCCTCCCACCCAGGCGATCTGTGTTTGTCTCATGGCGGAACTGGTCCTCAGATTTTCGCATGTGGGAGTCATGCCTGATGATGCCGTTGGTGTGGGTGTTTTCTCGAGAATTTCACATTCCCTCACCCTTTAATTCTGGCACTGCTCTATAGTCACCTCATGTCTCCCTCCATCAACACTAAAGACTGTGATGTTAAACGCTGACCCAAATCTCCTTAACTTGATATGCTTATTTGTTTTGGTTTGTTCATGTGAGTTTGTACACCTTCTGAAGTTTTTATGTTCATTCTATGTTGGATGCTATGTTTGAGCCTCCTACTTCTATACATTCCTCTAGACAGGCTACTTTAATTTTCTGACTCTTTTAACATTTCCGTATATTGTGTGCATGGCTGGTGTTATTCCGTGTTGTGTTTTGTCATATGATATCTGTACACACTTCATGCAAATATTCCTGTGCTTGTCTATTGTAGCTGAGTGTGGCCAAGTCGTCTGAAAATATAAAGTTTCTTATTGTTATTTTGGTTACATGTGTTCTTCCTAGCTAAATCACTTTTACTTTTTCTTCCCATTGTTTGATAATATTGTCTAAGACCATGTTGATAAAAAGTGGCGAGAGCTCATCTTCATGTCTGACGCCTGTTGATATCTCGGCATGATTGTAAAGTTTCTTCCGTAAACTTTAATTTTGGATGTGGTGTCTGTGAGAGTTTGTTGTACGACTGCCCTAATTTTATCTGTCTATGCCATATTCTTCTAGTGTGTCAAAGAGTGTCTGTCTATGAAATTGTAAGCCTTCTGAAATTCCACAAATGGGATTACAGTGTTTTTCTTCTAGCTGATCTTCAAGAGTGATCTCAGGATCCAAATCTGTTCAATACACGATCATCATTATCTGAAGCTTGCGTGGTATTGACCTACTTTGCATCGGCCTGTGTTTCTGGTCTGTTGAGTAATGCATTAGAGAGAATTTTGTAGGTGACCGGTAGTAATGAAATGCCTGTGTGATTTTTATGATCTGTTTTGTTGCCCTTTTTGTATAGTGAGTGGATCAACGACATTTGCATTCCTTTTGGATTTTCTCTGTGAATTTTCATTGTTTGGTTCTTTGAGCTTTCAGATCTACGCAATAATGCCATTCGTCTGTTGGAGCTGTGTTGTTTTTTAGTTGTTTTGTAATCTCTTCTACCTCTGTGAGTGTGGGTGGTTTTGAATCTGGATTCAGCATGGTTTTTGTAAAGTTTAATTTTTCGTTAGGTTTCTCACAGTTGAGTTTATGGAAGTATTTTATATGAGTCATTATTCCTGCAGGGGAAAGTATGGAACGTGCATTAACCCCTTTTACAGTAATGCTAACGTCCTTTTAAGTTTTCCAGCAAAACTAATTAACATCTCGTACAGAAATGTGGTATATAATTAAATGTCTTTAGCTCACTTTGATGGTGAATGATTTCAGAAAATTTAATATTTCAACAGAAAAATATTAAAAATATTTAATATTACTAAAAAAAATACTTTCATGGATGAACTAGCCTTTGTGTAGCTTAAACGAAAGTGCAATAAAATATTTGGTTGTTCTATGTCACATTATTAATGCTTTTTGTTTCCAGAACTGTGTTAAAGTTGTATCTACTATGTAGGTACTAATTAAAATCTAATAAAACCCTAACATTATGTGGTCTCAAATTTGGATATTGAGCTAGAACACTTTTACACTGGGCGGCCAGCAGACCTCACAGAGTGGCTGCACATGGTAATGCTGTGTGATACAGGGAAGTGATAGGTAGGGGAGGAGGGAACAGTTCTTTCTGACAGCGAATGAGGCAGTGCTTGTAATCTTTAGGACACAAGCTGCTGAAGGAAGAAGGAACTTATTACGAAATCTATAGTGAATATAAAATTATAACTTTTTGAAATTATAACTGAAATCTTAATCAGTACATTGTATTTATGTACTTGCGTTTGTACCGAGTGCTTAGTTGTACCTAGATGGTATGGTAAGCAAAACATGTGGACTATAAGATAATTTTTCTCGCGTTAAATTCAAAATTGTGAAAAAATGGAAGGAAACATATTTTAGACCCGAAGAAAACTGTAGAAAAATTCTCAGTAAACTAAATTAAATTAAAAAATTTCTCTCTTATATTTGGGTCATTGTTGTGATTTTATGAATGAATCCAGTAACTGGAAATTAAGATAGTGTATATTTATAGATATAATATATAAAATATATGGGAATCATAATTTTTTAAACTAAATACATAACATACTTTTTGAAATTAAGTTTTGTTTTGATTACCACGTGTTTATTTTCATGTTGCATTCATAGTCAAAAAAGTTTTTCGAAATTCGCAGTTAAGTTAACAGGTATTAATCAAATCTAATAAAAAGAAATACATGTAACTACATTAATATGTGAGCATTAACTGCAAGACGTAAAAAATGTAATATTGATTTATGAAAGAATTTGATGTTTTACTAACTTACCATTTATCTAGTTTTTTCATATAATACTAGCAGTGCTCCCGCGACTTTGCTCGGGTGTGTTACTCAAAGCAGATAATTTTTGCTTTAATTTAAAAACCTTTTTATACACTAGATTGGTAGTTCAGTTATCCATTGTTAGAATGACCAAGGCTCTAGTTAAGCTAACTTTGCAGCAGGACAAACAACTATTGTTGACCATGTGAAAGCAGCCTTAAATTTGCCGTGCCACCAGGGTAGCTACAGGGCGGGAAAACCGGGAATAGTCGGGGAATTTTAGTTGCCTGAAAAAGTCAGGGAATAGTCAGGGAAAATTCCCCGCCCCATCTCCTTTTTCGGAAATCGAAAAGCAATAGTTAAAATCAGTTAAAATGAGGCCTACATGAATGGAGTAGCGCGGACTGGCAAGCGTGAAGTCGCGCCTGGTGCCTTTCATTGGACATCACGGTACCATAATCCCGGGGAAGAAAGCCATACGTAGCTGGCCCGCTGCGTCACATACGCCACTTTTATCCTGAATCTATTCAGTTGTTTACTGCTCGATGCTTCCTGCTGATGCGGAAGGCTGATAACATGTCAGCGTTTTTTTTTTTTTACGTGCGCTGTACTCCGTTAGTGTGAGAAGCTGCTACCGGCTTGTAAAATGATACAGCTATCTTTTGTAACATGAGAAAGCAAACTTGTATCCTGCCATGCAATTTTTCCAAGGAATTTTTTTTTTGTAATCTTGTATAGTAAAGTAAACCCTTGTTTTACCTGACTTTTTGGGGGAATGTGCGATCCGGTAAGTCGCGAAGTACCAAAACCGGCACACGAAATCAGACAAGCCGATATCTTTATAGCAGTGTGATACGCGTAGTAACACACCGTGTTTGTAGTGGTCAAATCACTGGCAGTGTACGAGGGGGAAGGTTTGTGCTGACTGGTGGGAGTAGAAAGATAAGCACGTGCCTTTGTCCCCTCATTGTGATAACTAAGGGGGTTGGGCGGGGGAAGAGTAGAAGGAGAGGGACAGGAGGCGGCTTGCTATCAGCTTGGTTTCATGTTACGTTATGTGGTAACATATGACACGTGAACTTGAGCTACTGCTTTGTATTTCAAAGTAAAGTGTTTGTTTACTAAATATATTACAAAAATAAATTTCCATCTAAACTACCGCTGTTTGCATCGCGATGCAGTATCGTATACCAGTTGTGAGATAATAATCTAGCCCCCGTCCAGGAGAATTTTTGAAGGGCAAGGGACGGACATGCTGAGCGAGAAAGGAATGTGTTGCGCTAGTTTGTCCGCAGCAGATTTTATCTCTATACCTCGCACATTTACACCACACGAGCGCTGTTGAACATACACAGCCTCGTCGTGTGAAGATGCAGTAGCAAGTTTCACGTGTTTCCTGGGCCAACAGTGCAAATGTTTTTTGTTCAACATAATATTTTAACACATAACTCTTTAACTAGATTTTTGCTTTACGAATGTCCAACATAGTTTGTTTCGTTACTTTGTTACTTTGCTACCGAAACACCGGCCTCTTAACTATTATATTAGTTCAAAATTTTTGCTTGATGTCAAAGTTACTCATTTTCTTTTCTGTCCTGTTGCAGACGCCATTTCATTTGAAAAAATGCATAATCTTTATCGCGCACGTACATCAACTGCGTAAAAAATTCTAGTAGACATGACAGTCGTTCTTGTCCGGCCATGTCAAAACACCGATGAGCGACTAGCTCTACTTACCGTGTTACGCGGCTATCTGTGCGCACGCCAGATGTCACTTACCAAAGCACAATAACCAGGTAGGTATTGCGCTGTTGATCTTACAGTTTTGTAAAAAAAATTCAGATAGACAATCATTCTTGCCCGGACACGGCACGTACACCGATGCACAATTAAAAATAGCTCTGTCTACCGTGTTGCATGGCTATCCATGCGCGCGCCTGATGTCACTCACCAAAGCACAATAACCAGGTAGGTCTTGTGCTGCATGTGATAAGTAGACCTGATGGTGGAATAATTTTGTATCGCCAGATTTTTTCCGTTAAATACGAAGTCTGCTGAATGGAGGTCCGATAAAACGAGGGTTTACTGTACTTGGCTTTTTGATTGTAGGTAGTATGTAATCATTAAATATGTTTATTATGAGATGAGAATTTTCTCCATACATAATTTAATTGTGTACTACATGAATTTCCCAATGTAACAATTATATTACTCTGAATTTTTGACATCAATTTAAATGAATTACTTTAGTTGCAACTGTCTGTTGTAATTTTGATTTAATTATTTTATCTCAACGTACAGGATTAGAGTACGTAAAGTATATTGTTTATATTGTGTAAACTATGTAGTGAATCTGTTTGTCCTGAGGTAAGAAGTTTTTACACATATATTTTTTTCATGTAGTAGGCCTTTTAATTTGTCGATTGTGAGAAGCCGTAAGTTAGGTATTACTGAAAATTTTTTACAGTCAAAATGTACTTAAAGAGTTGTAACTTTCAGTTCTAAATTTTAATTTTATTATAAGCATACTTAATAAACTTGCAAAAATAGAGCACACATATTATGTTGTTGGTGTGTTTACTATGCAATCAGTGTTTTCTGAGGCATGTATTTTTCATGCAAATATTACAAATCGTAGAAGTATTTTGGACATACATAATTGCAGCAAATGGTTTGTCATGCAAAACCGGACAATAAATACATGCAGACAAGCAAAAGGATGCTTTTGGTTGTTTACTTTTCTGTTTGTCTGCATGTATTGTCTGGTTTTCTTTGACTCACAGTTTGCTGCTATGGCGTATATCCATAATATTTATTTGATTTTTAACTTGCCCCGTTACTAGAATGGTTTAGTAACAATACAAATGTAATATTAGTAGTACATATTAAATTGTACTATGTGCAAAGTGCATTGAATTGGACAAAGAAAAAATGATTTCTTTTATAAAGCATAAAAAATTGGGTTTAAAAAAAATTATTAGGTCAGGGAAAATTTTCAATTTGGGTGGGAAAAGTCAGGGAATTATATTCCCAGCAGTTTGTAGCCACCCTGTTCCACTAACAGAGACTCTGCCTGGGCCTTATTTACAGTCACAGCAAAGTTGATTAATGTAGGTTAATTACAGACTCTTAAATTAAGGGGCTAATAGAATGAAATACGTAGTTTACGTAGTATGAAGCCCTGTTCCCCTCGAGCACAACCATTAGTGATGGTGCCATGGATAACATACAACTTGTTTTTGAAAACAGTCACTTGTAGTTTAGTGCCATTAGGCAGTTTTGGCGGGATAATGTTTCGCAGAAACATAAACGTATTTTATGCCTAAACCTTGAGGTTAGTGAGATGGTATATGTGGGCAGATGCTGTCGAGGAACTTTAGTGGATAGTAGAGAACATAATCCATTTTTACCACTTTTGAATGACTTCATCCAAATTGTACTTATTTCATCTGCCTTGCAGTTTTTGTGTGTCAAAATTGCACATTTGCACAGCCAGTAACGGAATTTGAGCCAAGAACCTTCGGAACAATAGACCGGAGCTACAAACAGCTGCACAGTAAAACGTCAAAATTATTAATAAAACCTAATTTAAATAATAAAATAAAAATTTCCTAGGCTCATAAAAGTTGCATAGCAACACATCTTATAGAACTGTGGAATGAAACTCCTTTACAATTTATTTCTTGTTGGTCGTACTTGCTTTACGGATCGTTTGCCTTGAAAGTTTACAAACTAAGTTATGTTTTTAATAATTAAGTTATTATTTAAAATAAAAAACCTGCATAAAATTTTAGGTACTTATGTAAACATCATTCTGACACAAACAACACCTCAATATCTCTACTGAGTAGATAAATACCATTTGCTGATAGAAAACCAATTTTATGCCTTTTTACCTTCTTAGGTGTCAGATTTCAAAAAATCTTAGTTTCACACCTTAAATATTTGTATAAGTATCCAACAGAAGAAAATTGTGATGATAGTCCGTTCAGTCCAAGCAAAATCAAACATTCATTAAAAACCACATATCACCCCTATACAGTACTGAGAGTTCAAATTTTGAAAAAAAATATTAAACCTTTCTGCGGCCACTTACCTAATCATCGTCTTGAAGCAAAAATAAACTGAATATCTCCACGGGTTCAATATATATCAAGGATTTATCTAAAACACATTCCAGGTCTTTTCAATTCCTAAGAGACTGAATTTCGAAAGAAAATAAATTCATTTACATTTTAGACTACTTTACTGGTATCTCTTGGACGTGGAAAACATGACAATAGCCGCCAGTTTGGGTTCAAGATACAGGTTGAGTTGGGAGGAAAGGAAAATGCTTTGAGGGGTGATAGTACTGGTGATTCTGAACAAAATGTTTCTAATAAACATCTTAACCGTTTCAGAGAAACTGAATGAAAACATCAAGGAGTGGGATAAGTGCAGATGACGGGAAATCACGCTACTGTTATCTTATGTTGTGTGTAATTTTGGGCATTTCCACATGGTGGCGCTCTAATCATGGTGCAGTTGTTTACTCCAGTCTCATTCCTAAAGTGCTTGCCCTAGTATTGGGAACTACAGTGTTGTTACGTGTACAGTGAATACAGTTCAGTGTAGTCAAAAATGCCACAGGTCTTCACACATGCAGAGTATGCTGACATGATATTTGTCTACGGTTTCTCCGATGGGAATTCCAGAGCAGGTATTCGTGAGTGCGAACGACGATTTCCTAATCACAGAGTTCCAGACAGCAGGGTGTTTAGCAGGGTGTTTTCAGGATTGTGTGTCCATGATACGCTTCCCAGCGTAAATGTTGTATCCGAACGTCTCATACAACAAGATCTTAATGAAGTTGAAAACATTCTTCAGGTACTAGAGCGCAGCCCAACAACTAGCTTGAGATGAATTGCTGCTCAGCTTCATATTCCACAAACAAGAGTGATACGCACAATACATGAGCAGGGTTTGTACCCATATCAGCGGCAGACTGTACAACATCTGCATGAAGGAGATGATGTCCACCGGTTTAATGGAGTACGGTATCTTGATTTTCTTCAAAACGTGTTACCAGAATATTTGGAGGATATCCCTTTGGCAACAAGAGCTCATATGTACTTTTAGCAAGACAGAGCTCCTACACATTCTGTACGGCCAGTGACCAATACCTCAACGAAACGTATCCTGGGCATTCGTCACCAGATCTTACCCCATTAGATTACTGTGTGTGGGGTTGGCTTAAAAGCAAAGTCTACACACGCATGGTGGACACACGAGGAACTTCTCGCTCGTATTTACCATGCTTGTGCGCGAGTAAAGCAATGTACTAATGAGCTAAGTTCAGCTACACAGCAGCTGTCTATCAGAGCAGCAAAATGCATTGAAGTTGGTGGTGCAGTGTTTGAACATGTTTTGTGAGGAAATGTACACAATTAAACAAAACATACGATAACAGTTTTGTGATTTACCGCCACGTGCACATTTCCAGTTCCTTGTTGTTTTCATTGTGTTTCTCGGAAATGGTTAAGAAATGGGCATATGTTTATTAGAAACATTTTGTTTAGAATCACCAGTACTATCACCCCTCAAAGCATGTACCTTTCCTTCTGACTCATCCTGTATATAGACGATTAATTAAAACACATTTAATCACTTTTCACCCCTTTTCACCTCCTTAGGTGGCAAATTTTGAAAATTTATGAAATTACTTTTCAGATATTTGAGTAAGAATTAATCTTAAACTAAAATCACGTTTATCTTTGTATGTATGATATGATCAATGGAGTTGATATACATATAGATTTTGAATCGAAAACACATTTTACCCTTTTTTTACCTCCTTGGGGTTGAATTCGGAAAATACAGTTAAGTGATATGTTAGAAATATTTTCATTAGTGTCAATCCAAAGTAAAGAGCACTTTGTTGTTTCAATTGGTTCAATTGATATGGAGGAATTATCAGGAACACATTTCACGTATTTTTACCCTTTTAAATTGTCAAATTTCGAAACTTCTTGAAGGCCTTCTTGCACATTTGTATACACATATAATTGTGGCAAAAATCATTACGATAGCCTATTGGGTTCAAGCTAGACGGACAATTAAAATGAAATTAGTGAACTTGCAGCCAAAATCTACAAAAAGGAAGCTTTTACTTAGGTAACTTTTTTTTAAATTCATCTACATATTTTAACTGATTCCTAAAATGCTTAAATTACAGTGTTTTTGAAACTAATAATTTAGTGCCGCTGTTGCCTGCATCGGATGTGTTTATTTAAATTATTTGTAATATAAAATACATCTTACACATTGTAGGAAAACCAATAAAACATGTAATTTTGTGTGGCCACAAGTGCATATGTGTAGCCTGTAAATTTTTTTAAAATACAGTTTATATAATATTATTTTGTTTTGGCACTTTATAAAAGAATTGCAAAAAAATTTGTTTTTAACTTAGGTGTAACCAAAAAATTCTTTACATTACTTCAAATAATTTCGTCACGACTACAGTCAGCCGTTTGGAAAATTTAGCAGAGCTGATGATGCGTACACAGTATTCTCTATATGGCTGATGTGTTAAGTTTCATGTGAAAATTAGGATTGTTGACAAACTGGTGATGTGCGGTTCTTAGGCTGTTACCAGATTATTTTAAAACTTCTTATCCAATATGTGTGATGTCAGTTTAGGAATTGCATTTATAGTACATTACTCGTTGTATACCCATTTAAAATTCACCACTACTCGTTAAAACATATTTTCTAGTAGCCGAAAATGGTGAAAATGGGTGATTTTTTGTCTTTTTGGGTATGTAAATCTTGGTGTAGAATATTTTAAAAGGTATAGACGTGTACAATACACCATTATCTTTAATATTATGCAATAAAATGATAGGGACACGTCTGAATGTCTCGTTCTGACGAGTTGTCAACGAGAAGACTGCAAACCAGTTCGGTGACTTGCGTCAAGAAGCTAAAGGGGAGGCGTGATACTGTTTCGTCCTTCCGCACTGCTAAATACGTTCACCCAGATGGCCACCTTAATGTTTTGTGAGAATTATATTTTTACCTAAACTTTTTTTTATTATTTTTTTTTCTTAATTGCTGAAATCTCTATGTATGAAAGAGACCCTGATTGACCTGACCTGACTTATCAAACTGTAGCCCAAGCCACTGGACCTAGAATTGTGAAATTTTTTGCATGGTTTCACCTCAGGTCATAAGCGAGCACTAAGAAGGGGTTTTTCGAAATTAGACCTCTAAGAGTGTGAAAAGGGGTGAAGTGTTTTCCGAAAAAACATAGATAGAGCTCGTCGTGATTTTTACTTCAATGGGACACACATAAAAATACACATTAGCCAATTTCAAGATTCTTTGAAATTCAACATTTAAGAGGATGAGAAAACCTTCAATTTGTTTCCGATTTGGTTTTCACTTAAAAATGTTGCTTATGTTAATATTCAAAAAGTAGTTTTAGGATTTTTTGAAATTGGACCCCACAGCAGTAAAAAAGTGGAAATTTTTTTTATGAGTTGTCTGTATCACTAGAACACAATTGGCTGGTGTTGTGATTTTTACTTGAACTGGTTACGTATAAAAATGACTACGACAGGACTCCAGGATGTTTCGAAATTGGTGAAAATACATGAAATGTGTTTTCGATTATTCCTCCATGTCTATCACACCAGTCAAGAATTTGGGAGTGCTCTTTGCCTTAAATTGATGATTATGTAAATATCCAAATGCCATTAAAATAGATTTCCAAATTCGGCGATAAAGAGGTTTGAAAAAAGGGTAAAATGTGTTTTTAATTCACAATTGATATATATTGACACCATTGATATTCAATATCTACATGATTTTTATTTAAGATTGATGTTTACTCAAATACCTGAAAACAAATTTTACGAATTTTCGAAATTCCCCACCTAAAGAGGTGAAAAGGGATTAAAAGTGAGGAAATGTATTACAAATTAATCATCAATATATCCTGAACCCAGCGGGCTATTGTGTTTTTCATGTCCAAGAGACACAAGTAAATTAGTCTAAAATGTGATTAAGGGTTTTTCAAAATTCTGTCCCTTAGGACGTAAAAGGACCTGGAGTGTGTTTTAGATAAATCTTTGATGTATATCAAACCTTTCAAGATATTCATTTTATTTTTGCTTCAGGATGATGATTAGGTAAGTGGCCGAAAAAAGATTTTAAGATTTTCCAAAATTTGAACTCTGCATACTGTACAGGGCTTATGTATGGTTTTTATTGAATGATCAATTTTTCTTTGACTGAATGAGCTATCGTCATGATTTTCACTTCACTTGAATACTTTACCAAATATTTAAGGTGTTAAATTAAGATTTTTTGAAATTTGACAACTATAGGGGCAACAAGGCATACAATTGGTTTTCTATCAGCCAATGATACTTATCTAACCAATAGAGATATCAAGGTGTTGTTCTCTTCAGAATGATGCTTACGTAAGTACCAAAAAAAAGTAATGCAAATTTTTAAAATTAATTACAAAATAACTTAGTTTGTTAACTTTCAAGGCAGACGATCTGAAAAGCAAGTAAGACGAGTTAGAAATAAATTATACAGAAGTTTCGTTCTATAGTTCAGACATATTGTACAACCTCTATGAGCCTAGGAAATTATGAATAATGGATGACTTGAGGTACACACCCTCTGATCACACTGCAGAGGAGAGGGAAACAAAGCTTGTTTACAAACATGCTGATTTGTAAGTTGGTGATGGCAGAAACCAAAAATTTTGTGCACTCACAGACTTGCACGCAAGTGAAAAAATATTAGTTTAGTTTCGTGGCTAAGATACGCAAATGCATAAGAATAATGTTAAAAATAAAAAGCAGCAAATTTCAAACAAATAATTAATTTTCTTGTATTATTTCATCCTAGACATGTGATGTCAAATGCCTGTATGAAGGTTATGTTCACTTGCGGTATCCATGGAGGTAAGAATTGTATCCCATACCAGACTGGAGCTGTGCCTCATTTAAAGTCATCCATTCTGACGATAATCCAGTTTAGGTAATTATGAAGACACTTGTGTAGAAAGTCCTAGATTCAGGGAGAAGAAGACGCTGCTACGAAGAGGTTCTATGAGATTACAGGGGATGACGGAAGAAGATTTCATATAAGTTTTAGACAAATTTTCTATTTTTCAAAACGTTTCAGACATTAAATTTTTTTTATTGCTTAATGAACATTCAGACAATTTCCCCCCACGAACAACTTTACACAAAAAAATAAGTTTTTCTTTTAAATTCCCAGAGCTCGTATGAGTTTTAAAACAATTTTTCTTAAAACATATAAACTAGTGTTGCAGAGATCCAATTTACTAATTACAATAACAAGCCTAATCAGTGCAATTTGACTTTGTGTGTGGCTTTGTGTAATGTCCCGTGTTTGTTCCACAAGTAATGGTACCTATGTTTGATTACCCGACTACTTTCTGCAATATTAAATGCCTGTTTAAGAAATCATTTGGTGAATGTCATGTATCTTATAAAAACCTATCAGTATTATTTTATTTGAGTTATTATTGTGGCAGCGAGATTCGTGTCCTTTTCAGTAATCCATATACAAGATATCAGCCAGCATTATGTACGCTAAGGATGTTTTGGTATGAACTGATAGTAAGGCTGGCTAAGCTCGGCTTATATTAAGCTTTTCATTTAGTACAGAGCTTCTTGTGGATCAACAAGTGTATCCAGGTACACACTACTTGATTACAGAATCGGCAAGTGTGCTCAATCGGCGCCAAGCAATTTTACGTAATTGTGGAGTTTCATATTGGCAAAATAATGACTTACGTAGATACTATGAAAAATTTACGCAGAACACTTAACTGCAGATATTCTTCTGTGTTAATGATTAGAGTATTACCTCTTTAAAAAAAATTCCATGTGAATATGTAGACCTATGTAGTGTTAAACTTTTAACAAAGTCGTTTTCAATTCCTTCTCCAATACAAGAAGCTTAAATATTTTATAACGCCTTTTATTTTTTGTACGGATTCGACCACCTAAACTCTCGCCGACCTTGTATTTAAAGGTGTAATCTAATACAGGCGATAAGCATTATTAGGTTTAAACTTAAATTTTTACCGTTGTACTGCTTACGCAATACAATATTTTAAAGAAAAATATTATTCCAATCCCCCTTTTCAGTCTTTAAAATTTCCGACCACTAATTTACTGTACAAGTGCATTATTGTTTTTCATGGCCCCGTATTTCAATGATGCTTATTTATTCACTGGTGCTACTTGCAAGAAAATTTTAGAATTACATACTGGCAAGCAATTGTAATATATGATGACAATAAATAACTGCATGTCCTGCCGCATTGTGCAATAATAACACAAGTGGGTCTGCCTAGTTGGCCATTCGCTTGCTGCTATGATGCAACATTTCAAGCGGTAAAGATCGCTCTTAAGAATACTTCCATAAACTTTTCTTTAGATATCTTGCAGTTGAGTTTATAAAAATATTTTGAAGAATTTTGCAGTTTTTACTTGCTATTTGTTTCTAACGGTCCATCTCTTCTTTTGGAGCAGATGTTTGGAGGCTGAGAGCCTTTAATTTTTTCCCTAAATATTCTGTAGAAATTTGTCATGTTGTTTCTCTTGAAGTCTTTCTACATTTCATTTTGTCTACTTTTGTTGTTACCATTTCACTCTTCTAATTTCTCTAAAGTATTGTATCTGTAATTTGTAGAAACCCTACTATGTTACTGCTGTTCTGTTATTACTGAAATTCCTCCATGCCTGGATTATTCATTCATTGGCCTGATCATAAGTAGTGTTCAAACATCTGTGTTTGCGTTTCCTGGGAAATTAACCCTAAGACATTGCCTTTTGTACACTCTTTGCTAGGTCTGTTGTGTTTTGATAGTTCATTCAATAAATTTGTCTGTATTCATCGTGAAGCGTTCTGGTTCTGGTCTTATAATTCTGTTCTGTAAGCCCTATTGTTCTTCTGTTTTTTGGAATTGCCCAAATTTTTAATTACTGCAAGTGATGGTCGGACTCATGAATCCGTCTGTAGTCTCACTCACATTCAAACATTTTCTTGTAATTTGGTTGTTATGGCTACATGATCTATTTTGAATCTTCCCTGTATGTGTACGAGTGTTTTCCATGTTGAGAATTTTCGTCTTTGGTTTTGAAATTGTGTTGACAAAATTTTTAGGTTATAATGTTGACAATGGTTTATTAGATGTTCCCATTCTTGTTAATGTATTGGTGTGCTATGTGTGGGCCTGTTATTTGTCTGCAATTTTCCTTTGCTTTTTGTGCTTTGAAGTTTCCTAAAAAAATTTTAACATGTCTTTGTAGTATTTTGTCTGTTATTTCTTCCATGTCTTCCCAAAAATATTTGACATTATTTGGTTTCTTTCTATGGGACTATTTGTAGATGTGTGTTGTGCATATATATGTGTGTATATATATGTGTGTGTGTATATATATATATATATATATATATATATATATATATAGAGTTATCAATTCAGACTCTCATCTCCATCACTGTCTTCACTAAGTGATGAGGAAGCTTCTGTAATTTTTATTATTTCTTCTCTCTTTCTGCCTTGTGTTTTGCCAGTTCCATCTTCTTGTTTTGTGTATGTGTGTTTCATAGTCTATCCACAAATTAGACGAGACCACTGCTGGCATTTTCCGTTTCTCCTTTTTGACAGTTTTATGGGCATATCTTCTGGCCAAAAAAGGAGTCTCTTAAAAGGTAATGGTACCTGAACCTGTGTTCTTGATGTTCCTGTAAGAGGAAAAGCATTAGTGTCCGTGGGCTTGGAAGTTGGCAAACATGTAAGACTAGGGAGTACGCTGAAGTCGAGCTTACCATTGGTCTGATGAATGATGAGGACCTGATCTGAGATTGAAGAGATTTGAGGTTGTGACACAGGCTGAGGGGCTTGGGGGATATGGTCGGCAGGAACTGGTTCTTCTGGGATGGTATCGTTTTGGTTAGAGAAAGAAGCAGAAAGTCTTGCTGGCTCACTAGATGATAGTGGGGATAGTACCTAGAAAATACAATTTATTATTCACATGATTCTTCCGAATTATTTTCACACCAAATGCAACCACGTAAAGTAATAATTCAATGCACATTTTAATTTTCAGGTTATTAACCTTAAAAATGCCACATTTCCAAACGTTGAGGTGAACATTGAGAACACTTTTATAATGGCTAACATGTGTATGACGTAGTTATACAGTTTTTTTTTTGTTTGCTGCAGCCCGCCAGGCATAATACTATATTTTAAGGTTTTCATTGATTTAAAAAATTGATTAAATTTAATCAATCTGGTTATTTAAAAGCTAACTCGGGAAATTTGCATGTTGTTAATACATGCACAATTTTTAATCATTAACTAAAATTTCACTGGCACTGATTTGAGAGGAGTTACGACAGCACATTTAATTAATTTTTACGACGTTTTATTGGTAGGTTTAAGTTTGTCACTTTAATTTAAATTTCTGAGTGATAATGTACTACAAATTCATTTTGTTGTTTCAGATCCTGTCAAGAATAATACATTTTGGTTTAAAAAGTCAACCGAATAGAGTACGCATCCAAAAAGTGAACCTACTGAGCTAATAATAGTTTGAATGCGTTTAAACATACTTGGCTCTTACAGTCTGGTGATGGAGCATTCCGGCTGCACGAGTCGGGAAAATAATATTACAGATTAATATTTCTATTAACTACTTTATCCTCCCAATAATTTTTACCTTTTTTATGAGACGCCTTGCTAGTTGCAGCCTGCTGTGCTGCTGCCATCTATTATCAAATTTCGAAAGACCCCGCTCACCTCTCGAATTGTCGGCCAATCATGGGGGCCTTGAGCTTGCCTATTGGCTATTTCGATTCAACAGGTGGGGTGGCCGCACAGCGGAACAGCAAAAAATTAGTGAATTGAACAGAATTTGAAATTCGGTCGCAACTTTAAAATTTAAAAAAAAAAAATAAACTTTTTAATGTTGACTGTATCATACTGTTCATAATATATTGAAATAATCATTGCACACTTAAAGTGTACATTTGTCGCTGATAGCAGACTGTTTTAAATCTTTTCTTGTAGAAAACACTCAGCGTCCATCTTGTATTGTTGCTCAGCATTGTAGTAATATTGCATTTGGCGTAAATTCATTTGTATTGCTGACAAAGGAGCTACTGTACTTATTTGCAACTCATTGGTAGATATGGTGAAATTTCACGTATTCAGTTACCTGCATGTTAGAATCAAATATCCCATAGGCCTATGCATAATCAAGCCCTGTCTATCCGTTCATTGTCTGCTGTTCCACTGATTATCAACTAGTGGACAAATGGTTGGGACTTGAGTACGCATAGGATATTTGATTCTAACATGCAGGTCATTGAATTCACGAAATTTCACCATCTCTACTCATTGGAGTTCATGACATACCTGTTCTTACCACATAAACAACTGGATTTAACTCATTTTCACGAACTAAATTTTAAGTTGCTGTTAGATGTATGTAAACAGGCATACTGTCTAATGACGTCACAGGGACATCAACCTGGCTGTACTCCTTTTTAGTGAGGTAAAATAAATACTCTTTTTATTTACTTTTTCTTTAGCTATACAAACACAAATTAAGAAAGTGTGTTACCAATATTCTTTAAATAAAACATAACTTTTAAATAAAAGTAAAATTAAAGGTGCAATATCCCCATTGTTGCTTCAAAAACCCTGTACTGAAACAGCCTTTGTTATTCATTGTTGCCATTCCAGTTTTCTCCAGATGCCTCAAATTCCTTACCTTTATCTTTTCCAAGGAATTATTTAAACGTATCAATGGCAATCTAATGTTTGACTCTTGAAGTAGGTTTCAGCATAGTAGGTGGAGATCCACGTAGTGAAGGCAGGGATTATCTTCTGTTCAGCATTATTTTGACACTAGCAGATGACTGTTGCCAAGGAGAGAGGCCACACACACAAACCATCCTGTAAATTTTTTGATGGGAGTGCAGAGTCTTATCTAACAGTGGCCCAAAATCCTTCTCACTAAGAATGGAGTTAGTTTTATTGGCCACTTGTTGTAACCACCACACACAAACAGTGATTTTTCCAACCATTTTTAAGTTGTCTGAACACTGCTACGTCCATAGACTGCAATATATGTGATATTGGGCAGCAAGGCAATGAAGACAATTCCATGTTTATGGCAAAACTGACTGGTGTGTAGTGTCAGGTGTGATGTATAACCACCAGGAAGAATACATTAGGGCGAGCAGTGTTATTATTTGCCAACCACGGGTGAAAGAATTTTGTGAGGTATTCATAAAACTTCCCATGTCGTCAATTCACTATGTGATTTTCCTAAACCCCAGTGTTCTGGCAATGACATTACAATTTCTTGGGGTATCCACTTGTACTTTAAGCATACAGGTGGTATAGACATCCCCTGCAGCATTGCCAGTAACTAGCACAGTGATACACTATTTTTCATCCACATTTACTTGTTGGTAATAATTTAGTGTCCCTTTCTTTTCCAAAATATCAGTGCTTTTAGGGAACAGAAAGAATGCTGTTTCATCTCCGTTGAAAATACAACTTGGATCTGTCATTACTTCCATTAAGAGCCCGTGTCACTTATTATGTTTAATTTTTCTTAATTCCTTACAACCAGTTTAACTAATTTAAATTTTAAGGTAAAAAATCTCTTTCACCAAATAATAAACACTAAATAACTCCCTGTACTGATTTCATCCAATAATATGCACCTAATAGTAAAATGAAATGTTTCCATAAAGAAATGTTGCTGGTTATTCGCCACATCCTTCATTTACTAAACAAAACAAATATTGGTAACAAAACAGGTGATGCAGCCTCTTAAGTTGTTCTCCTTGATGTAAGTATCAATTTCTTGGAACCCTGTCAATATCTATTCATCTGAAATTTTTCCTAATTTAAAGTAAGGTTTTCTTGTGTCATTATTCTTATTGTTGGGGGTCGCTGACAAAAACTAGTGAACCATTTCCTGCCTGGTTTTTTTCCTTTAAAGAGTGCATCGCGCTTAAGTTCTTTGACTAAGTGTTGCTCACCGTTGAAAAGATCTTCCTTCATTACAGGAAACCCTGCTTTTGCAACTGAGAAGACCCAGTCGACAAGAAGGGTGTCTTCTTCTTTTGACAGGTAAGATGTTTAACATATCTGCTGACCTTCTAGTGTCTTTGCAGAAGCCTTGTCCCTTAAGGTAGAACGAGAGACGTTGTACTTCGTAGTACTCAAAATAGAAGTACTAGGTCTAACATAATCCAGTGCCATCTTCATCACATCTTCGTAATACTGATAGGTTGACATGGCAACTGTTTTTCTGGAAAGAGGAAAAATTGTTTCAGAATCTGTTGATCTAGGCCCATGTATTGTTTCTTACTTTATTATGTCTAGTTAAAGTGTAAGAAACCATGATAAATATTAGTGGGACATCCAATATGGGGGGATTTTTGGAAATTTTATTTATTTCTTTTGTTCCCCGATTTCATTTTAAACATTCCACCGTGTCATGGTGTAAATTTTAATATGACCCAGAGGAATTAAACCGGTTAATTATAACAACAATGGAATCGTTAAAGATGTTAAAGACTATATGATGCCCTGTTTCTACTAGTTTAAGAGTTAGTATACTTTTGTTTAGCATAAACTGAAGCAAATGTCCAATACCTCTTTTTGCCATGTTGGGTAATTTTTTAGAGTTGTGAAATCATATGGTTTTGGCTCATTAGGTAATGAACTAAATTTTAATCACTTAGGCCTAGGCCTACATAATTAACTGAAGTCATAGTGGGCTCATTTCTATTCCAAATAAATTATCGTAGTCCACAAAATAAAACCATTCTCAACAAAATTGTGATACAAATATTTGATAAATGCTCTGCTTTAGGCTCAAAAGAATAGATAATTATCGCAAAAACCTAAGAAACTGGAGATAATGGTCTTAATTGATTAGGCTAATGCCTTGCCTGTGAAACAAAAGCATGGAATTCATTTTATATTCAACTGCTTCTGTTCAAGTCAAAATAATAAAACAGTTGTAGTAATGTTTTCATTATCTGTACCCAGTAACATTTTCAACATTTTGTTTTGACCAAATATCTAAGTAAATATTGGAAATAATGGGAAATAATTTTTAAATTTATTGTAGGTACTCCAAGATGGCGGTGGATTTTCATCCAAATGTATTTGTTTGACTTGTCAGTGAAACTCACAAACTCATCAATACTAATTTTGGTGTTTGGTGCAATCTTTAATAATTCGTAATAATTTGTTTGTACCATTTATCGGTAGGGCTACCTGTAATTTGACAGAACAGTTTTTGTTTTGTTATAAACCTAATGTAATGTGAAACTTTACCATTAAACCACCTTCTTAAATCATAAAAGTAATTTTTATTAAAAATTAATTTCTACCTACCACCTACCAACACCCCTACTGATAGCTGGAAAACCGTGTATTTCATTGTATCACCTATTGATACTGTCATAAATGTATTACAAAATATATAAATGGCACAAATTATGTACTCTGTAGATGAAGTGAAGCATACTCAACCTGAAAGCCACACATAATCAAATCGTTAAATAAATATGTTTTTACAAGTGCTAAACGAACACTTAATTAATTATTAAAAAATCTCTTAATGCAGCATAATGTTTTCTCTTTTTGGTGCCAGCATCCCATCTTGATTGTGTCTGTGATTGTATTACTTTCGTGACAATGCCAACTATTTAGCAGCAAAACTTAACATTGGGCGAGTTGGCATAAGTTTTTCTATAGATGTCTGTAAATTATTATTCTAATTTTTTACATTTTATTTTCAACTACCGTAAGATGGGTTGCTGCCAATAGGTGGTGCATCTACTACCCTACTTGAAAGCAAAATATACTACACATTAGTTACTACAACAGACGTTGTGTGTGTCTGTCTATATACAGTGAAACTTCCCTTAACGGACACTTCCGAATAGCGGACACTTCCGAAAAACGGACATTTTTCCAATCACCAGCAGATTAACATGGAGCCTTATGGAGAAATACTCTCCAAATAACGGACATTCTTATTAACGGACGCGGACACATAATAAGTAGTGAATAACGGACAAAATGCGCAAAAAAAGGGCGCGAAAACAGTTGCAAAGCAGCTTCAATGAATGTTTCGGCAGCGAGTCGTAACTTAGAAAGTGCGATTTGTACACCCCTTGTAAGCAGGTAGCGCGTAGCCTCGCGTTATCTCGACCCCCCCCCCCCCACACACACACACACGCGCGCAGCTGCCGTGTAACTCGATCCTCCCACCACACACGCATGCGACGTGTGTTGTAGCACTTAAGTCATTGTTTACTATTCTTTTCATGCACTTCACGTAATAGTGTAGCAGTCGTAATCGAGTGACTTATTTTGTGTGAAATGTCTCAGAAGCGTCAACGTTTAACTTCAGAGGATAAATTAGCTGTGATTAGGATGCGTGAAAAAGAAAAATTAAGCGTCCGTGACGTTGCTGCGAAGTTTGACGTGGGGAAAACTCAGATTGCCGACATAATAAAAATTGGGAGAAGCAATACTGAAGTCGTGGACGGAGAATAGCTGTGGTTCCAGCAAACGTACATTCCCAAAAACGGATGGACTGACTGTAGATACACTAACGTTTGAGTGGTTTTGTAGCCTCTGTTTCTTTCTTTCTGAGGCTGTGACGTTTACTCGGCAGATTGATAGTGTAGAAAACGTTTTTTTTTTCTTGCCTTTCATTCAATTAAGTGAGCCGTATGAAAATACTCGAGTTTAGCCCAATGCATATGGAGTGAGGATTTGTTCACATACACGTTGAGAACAATGGACAAATTAGGGTGACATGAGCTGCAGTTAACATAAATTATGCACCACAAAACATTGGCATCAAACCTTTTTTTTTTTTTTTTTTTTTT
>PNEQ01092953.1:0-11517 GCA_003012365.1 Medauroidea extradentata
TATCAAATTTGTGATCTTGGCAACTGTAGCCATTGTGCCTGACAAACTTACTGATTTAGCACACAATGCCTCCTGATGTATAATGCAATGCAGCGTGGGCAGGTTAGCTTGTTTCTGCTTTAAAATCCCAACAAAGCCACGTGATGTACCTACCATTGCTTTAGCACCATCTGTGACAACTGAAGACAGTTTCTCATAAACTCCATATTCTTCAACAGCATTATTAACTTCATCAAAAATATCTACACCTTTGGTTGTGTCATGTAGAGATCATAAGTTTAATAGTTCTTCAGAAATAGTGAAATCTTTTTGGATAGCTCTCACAAAAATTAACAACTGACTGGTGTCGGTTACATCTGTGCTTTCGTCGAGAGCTAACGAAAAATAAATGCAGTCAGAAATAGCACCTTTTAGGTTCTTGGATATTTGATTGCTAATATGTTCAACTCTCCTAGTAACAGTTTGTTTTGACAGAGATACAGAATTAAATTCTTTTGCCACCTTACCTTCATTAAATGATTCTGCCATTTTAATTGCACAGTTTTTGACGAATTCCCCATCACTTAATGGTTTTTTAGCTTTCGCAAGCTCGTAGCTAACAATATACGAGGCCAAAAGACATGCCTCTTGGTTTTTTGACACATTTGTAAATACACTCGTTTGCTGAGAAATCTTTTTTTTTTTTTTTTTTCCAGTTGTTCAACAAGCTGTTTTCTTGACTCGCCTGAACAATTTTCATATTTTTGGTGGTGATTTGACAGGAAGTGCCGTTTGAGATTGTATTCTTTTAACACAGATAGCACTTGAAGACAAACTAAACACTGAGGCTTCATGTCCTTATTGAGTACAAACAAATATTTGTATTCCCATTCTTCCTTGAAAACTCGATTTTCAGAGTCCACTTTTCTACACTTGGAAAACATTTTAAAATAACTACAACTTCAAATAATCTACTAATTGCAAACGTAAACAACTACATTTGCTACATGCCTCGCGCCGCCATGCTACTCTGTGATGCCGGATGCCCGGATATGCCACAGTGCTGCACTCTATCTCGCAACATTCGAAATATGTAGACGTCCGCTCGCTGGCTCAGTCGATATAGCGGACCACGCACGTAGCGCAATATGGCTACGGTTCGTAACGATTAATACTCCGGCAGCTGTGTTCCGTTTAGAAATAATATTTATTTGGATACATGACACTTGCATAGTGTGAACTGAGTGTAATGCAATGTTAGGCAATAAGAAGCAGAGTGTGTGTGTAATTAAATTAAATTAATGTACTGCGACAGTGTATTCGGCAGTTTTGAAAATCTAATAATTCTGACGATTCTAAAGCCGTCGCAAATTTTCACTTCTCGGCTGATATTTTACGCGGGCCGTATAAAACAGTGCCGCGGGCCGGACCTGGCCCGCGGGCCGCCAGTTGACCATCGCTGACTTAAGAGGGTTTGCGAGCACTAATAGAGGGACTGAGTAGCCAAATAGCTAACCAAATAAGTGGTGTAAATACAAAAATTGAGGGTGTTAATGAGAATGTAGATAGAAAAATAGACAGTGTTAACGAGAATGTTGACAAGAAAATAGACAGTGTTAATGAAAATATAGACAAGAAAATATACAGTGTTAATGAAAATGTAGACAAGAAAATATACAGTGTTAATGAAAATGTAGACAAGAAAATAGACAGTGTTAATGAAAATGTAGACAAGAAAATAGACAGTGTTGATAGGAAAATTGACAGTGTTAATAAGAATGTAGACAAGAAAATAGACAGTGTTAACGAGAATATAGACAAGAAGTTAGAGTACGTGGACAAGAAAATTGAAAGTATTACTTAAATAGTGGACCTAAAAATTCACAATGTCAGTGAAATAGTGGACAAAAGAATTGAAAATGTCTGTGAATTGGTGGACCATAGAATTGACAGTGTTGATGAAAATGTTGAAAATAAAATCGGAAGTGTGAAAAACGACCTGCAGAAAGAGGTGAGTGCCTTTGGATGGAATGGGAGAAATTTCTACAGCGACAGGCAGGTGGTCAGCCATCTGTGTGTCGGGATAGCGGCTCGACGAAGTCAGAGCTGAGACATCAGGATAATGATGGGAGGTGCTCTGCGATGTCAGGATCGGTGGTAGGACTACCACAGAACATGAATACAGCTGAGGTTGTTACAATCAAACCTGCCCCTTATGATGGTCAAACCCCATGGCGTGAATATCAGCACCAATATGAGATTGTTGCAACTCTGAATGGTTGGACAGAAGAGCCACGTGCCTACTTCCTGGTAGCAGTGTTGAGGGGCCCTGCACTCAGTATACTCCAATCTTTGCCTGAATGACATCGCCTGGAGTATTCTACGTTAGTCTCTGCCCTGAAGCTGCACTTCGGGGACCGCTATTTACGCCATGCCCACCATGCCCAACTTCGAAGCCGTACCCAGTGACCTGGGGAGTCACTTCAGGAACTTTGGCAAGACATTGTGAGACTAGCCCATCTGTCACTTGAGGGGTGTCCAGAGGAGGCGCGAGATGTGCTTGCCATTGGATTCTTTGTTGATGCCATTGCAGACTTGGAGGTGCGACAAGCAGTACGTCTGGCAGCGCCTCGTACCATGCAAGATGCTCTAGCCCGTGCACTGGAAGTCGAGTCAGCAAGGCATGTGCCAGCGAATCGGCGTGTGGTGCGAGCAGCGAAAGTAACATGCAAAGAGGAAGGGAATAGCATCGAGAATACACTGAAGGAAATTAAGACAGCATTTAGTGTCATTTCCAGCAGAGTTGGAGCTTCGGAACACCACCCTCGAACGGGAAAGCGGCCAGAGTGCTGAGAGTGTGGACTACCTGGACACCTGAGAGCCCAGTGCCGACCGTATCAGCAAAGAAACCAGGAGCAAGAGCCAGGTGAGACCAACCAAAATAGTCCAAAATTCGGGAAACGTGTAAACACCAGTCTTGAGGGGCGAAGGTCGGTGATTGCTCGAGGCAAAGCCCCACAGTTCCTTCGAGTACGTTCGGTAAAGCAGGAAGTTGATGCATTGCTGGTAGAGGGCAGCCTGGATGATGTACCCTGTCAGATGGTGATAGATACAGGGGCGACCATTACTGTCGTTAGGCCAGACATCATTAGGCCTTTCCCCCAGCAATCACATGATCAAAATACTGGAGTGTGCATGTTAACCACTGTATCTGGTGAGACAACACCAGTGAAAGGGAAGAAGTGTGTGCAACTAAAATTGGATGAACTAGAGTTAGAACATGAAGTCACATAGCGGATATTGTAGATGCATGTTAACTGGGACTAGATGTTTTGCGTAAACTAGGATGCTGCATCGATACTCGACTGGGGGTCTTGAAGTTAGGTGAAACTGAGTTGGTACTGATACCACATCCAGAATTAACATCACCAGTCAGCTGCCCTGTAGTTTGTTGTCAGGCTACTGTGTTGCCCGCTTCTAGCGAAATTGTGATACCAGGGTGCTGTGTAGGAAAGTTTGTAAGGTGCTTAGGATTAATCGAGCCTATGAGAAGAGGGAATAACCTCCCTGATGGAGTACTTATAGCCAGGACTTTGGTTTCAACAAGATCAATAATTTCCCTGTTAGAATGATGAACTTGACTGACAAGGCAATTCGTCTTGAGGAGGGGGCAACAATTGGCTGGTGTAAGCAGGTTTCTTCGATAAACACCACTGAGTCTAAGGTCTTAAGGGAGGACCTTGTGAAGCATACATTGCCAGAACCACTTACAGAACTCCTGAAGAGGACAAAGGCAAACCTGGACTGGAGACAAGAGAATGCAGTTGCAGAACTCTTAATAAAGAATCAAAATGCTTTTTCATGTGGTTTACATGATCTTGGTAGGACATCTGTGGCATGTCACCATATTAATACAGGAGATGCCAGACCCATCAACCAACCCCCTAGATATCTACCTCTTGCTTCACACGAGGTAGTTGATGACATTCTGAAGGAAATGAAGGATCTGGATGTGATAGAGCCATCGAACAGCCCCTTGTCATCTCCAGTTGTGTTGATCAAGAAGAAAGATTGCACAACAAGATTTTGTGTAGGTTACCGGCGGCTGAAGGATGTAACCAGGAAAGACTCCTAACAACTTCCTCGGATAGATGACACTCTGCATAGCCTGGCTGGATCCCAGTGGTTCTCAACCTTGGACATGAAATGCAGTTACTGGCAATGTGAAGTGGCCCCGAAAGATAAAGAGAAGACTGCCTCTTCTGTAAAAGGGAAAGGAACTTGGCAATTCAAGGTCATGCCTTTTGGACTGTGCAATGCTCCAGCAACATTTGAACGACTTATGGAAAGAGTACTACATTTGGATATTTGTCAGGTTTATTTAGATGACATTGTGGTTACAGGGAAGACATTTGATGAATACTTGACACGACTTGATTCAGTGCTTCAGAGGATAACAGCAGCTAATTTGAAGCTAGTTCCCAAAAAGTATAATTTGTTCCAATGAAAGTGAAATTTTTGGGACATGTGGTGTCGGCTGAAGGGATAGAAACAGATCCAGAGAAGACAAAAGCAATAAGAGATTGGCCACATCCAACTGATCGGACTCAAGTAAGAAGTTTCCTTGGGCTGTGTGCTTACTATAGGAGTTTTGTGCATGGATTCGCCACAGTAGCAAAGCCATTACATGAATTGACTGAGACTAAAAGAAAATTTTTCTGGAACCCCGATTGTGAATCCTCATTCAGAAAATTAAAGGAAATTTTGGTTTCACCTCCTGTCCTAGGTTATCCTAGTAGTGATGTACAGTTCATTTTAGACACTGATGCGAGCGACGTGGAGATTGGTGCTGTGTTGTCACAGATCCAGGATGGAAAAGAGAAGCCATTAGAGTATTTCAGCAAAGTATTACATAAGCCTGAAAGAAATTACTGTGCAACTCGCAGGGAGCTCCTGGCAATGATCAAGTCTATTTCACATTTTCACCATTACTTATATGGAAGACATTTATTCTACGAACAGATCATGCATCATTACGTTGGTTACTGAACTTCAAAAACCCAGAAGGACAGATAGCTAGGTGGATGCAACACCTTCAAGAGTACGATTTTGAAATACAGCACAGACCTGAGCGCTTACACAACAATGCTGATGCACTGTCCAGAAGGCCATGCGAGCCAATGTGTTTTCATTGTGATCGCCAAGAAGGGAAGGCTGGGAAGACACCAACTGCTCGGATAACAAGAATCCAAGAGTTCACAACTGGCAATGAACCTTCTCCATGGAGCGATGAAAAGATTGGCGAAGATCAGAGAAAGGATCCTGCTCTTGGGCCAATACTAGAATGGAAGGAAAAAGGCCAGTGCCCAGAGTGGGCTGATTTATCTGATCAAAGTACTTCAACTAAGGCATACTGTGCACGATGGGATTCTCTGTCTCTGAGAAATGGTGTCCTGTACCAGAACTGGGAAAGTGCATATGGAAAAGAAACACACCTACAGCTGGTACTCCCAGAAATTAGAGTTCCAGAGGTACTGAAGGAACTTCATAGCTCAGCTGCTGGAGGACATTTTGGAGTTAATAAGACTCTCAACAAAGTTAGATTGCGATACTGTTGGCTACATTGCAGGGATGATGTCGAGAGGTGGTGCCGAACATGTGATGCTTGTACAACAAGAAAGGGACCAAGAACTAGAGGGCGTGGTCATCTTCAGAAGTACATTGTCGAAGCTCCATTCGAGAGGATGGGATTAGATATTTTGGGACCCTTGCCAGTTACTGAGAAGAAGAATCGGTACCTATTTGAGGTGCAAGACTACTTCACAAGTGGCCTGAAGTCATACCAATACCTAATCAAGAGGCTAGCACAGTGGCCGATGCTTTGGTGGAACATGTATTCTCAAGGTTTGGAGTGCCACTCGAACCTCACTCCGACCAGGGCCGCAACTTTGAAGCCAAGTTATTCCAGGAAGTGACTAAAATTCTGGGTGTGAAGAAGACACGGACTACTCCTTTGCATTCTCAGTCGGATGGGATGGTCGAGCGGTTAAATCGTACCTTAGAACACTATCTGTCCATTTTTGTAGCCGACAATCAAAAGGACTGGGACTCCAAGGTGCCCCTGTTTCTTCTTGCATATCGGTCAGCTATCCATGAAGCCACAAGGGTAACACCTTCGAAGATGCTGTTAGGGCGAGAGCTTCGTCTTCCAAGTGATCTACTGTTTGGGAGGCCAGCAGAAGAAGAACAGCCTGCTTCACCGATGGCGTATGCTGACGAACTGCGTCGCAAATTGAGCACAGCCCATGACTTCGCTCGGCAACATTTAAGAGTCAACACCGAACAGATGAAAACAAGGTATGGCCAGAGGGGACCTGAAAAGACATTTCAAGAAGGACAGCTGGTGTGGCTGTATAACCCAGAACGACAGAAAGGATAGTGTCCGAAACTACAGAAATGCTTGGAAGGTCCTTACCAGATTGAAAAGAAGATAAATGATGTGGTCTTCTGGATAGTTCGCAAGGGCTCTCGGACAAAAAACCCAAGGTTGTGCATATTTACAGACTGGCTCTCTATGATGGACCAGAGTCTGTTGTGTCTGCTCGGGACGAACAGACTTGATGAGGGGGCAGTGTTGCGAGCCGCGACTGTCTGGCTGGGCGGTGTAGTACGATACTGTGGTGGCGGAGCTAGGACACCCCCTTCCCACTCACTCCTCGGCGCCGTGGCTGTCGGGCAGGGCGGCTAAATACAATACAGTGGCGGCAGCACCTAAAAGACCTCCTCGGGTGCTGCATGGATTATATTACTCCATGATAACCACCTGTACCCAATATCGTGTAACCGAGGGAAATATCGTGATCTGGAATGTTCCTGTTCCCTCTTTATCTCTCGGAGTGGCGCTTGACTTTGAAGCTGCACCTTTCCAGGCGGTTGGAGAAAAGAGACATGCCGAGATAATTCGAGAAGTAGTGGTTGGTATATAAGGGGGGGGGGGGCTGCAGCAGGAGCGAGAGAGTTTTTGCTGGCAGGTGCCTGGTGCGATCTCAAGTGATAGTGACGAGTATTGGATTGCGACGACTGTTCGAGGGTGTCCAGCGAGTGGGACCGCAGCAAGTAGTAGGAAGAAGGTGTTTCTAGGCCAGAAAGATTCTTCGGTATTATTTCATTGGGTCCGCCATTGTGAGTGACTAGTTACCTTTCCATATACAGAGAACTTATGTAGATGTTTTTTTTTTTCCTTTATGTAAATAGTAGTTATTTGTTCTGTTTGACATTTAATGTAGTAAATCTATATAGATATAGGTTTTTTTGTATATACAGTTGTAAATAAACTTGGTTAGCTTTATTTTCTTTATTTTATCGAATACCTCCATCCCCAAACGTACCTAGCCCGCAACTTGTAACCATATATTGATGGGAACTGAATTGCAAACAATATCTGCTAGGCTTTACAAAATTTAGATACAAAATTAATACATTTTATGTGTGTTCTGCTACCTACTGTGACTTGTGGGACTACTTCGGCTCTTCCATGCTGCTTCTATCTTCCGGTAGACCTCGAACTACCTATGTAAGGCTTCGTGTAATGCATGAAACGCAATATTTTTTTTTTTTTTTTGTATTTTCTAAAATGCTGTGGGCAAGTTATTTACTCTGACTAATATTTTAATGATTGCCTTTAAATTAGTATTTGTGTACATATATTATTCTTTCTTCTGAGTTACTAACGGCGTTTATATAAAGTAACCTGCTTGGGTTTTACTTGTATCTCGTAAATACCTCGAGTTTAAATTGTGCTTAGTGTGTTTTTAGTTCACTCAGATTACATTTAACTTACAATAATAATTAAAGTTGGTGGAAGTATCATGTATAGAGCCTACGTCCAAAATATTATGTGCAAGGATTGAAGACAAAAGCATTAATGATTGTAGTGATGATTCGTAGTTTTGCCGAATAATTTAGATCCACTGTTTTGCGAAATTTTTCACGTTTTCGTTCAGGAACAAATAACTTCCCGATTATTTTTTAAGTACGTATTAGAACACTTACGTGCTATATAAGACGTGAACATCTTTCATTTTGCGCCAAGTCGAGATTACGTTAACTTTCTGTCATACTTTTCGCGATGTGAGCACGACTGATATAGGCCGTAGTCTGCAAGCAGGCTCGAGTCCACGGTCTATGAAGGTAGAGGTCTTGACACTGAGGAATAAAATGTGACTCCTTCTTGTCGCCGAGCGCTAGTAGTAATTTGGTGGATGATTTGTCTTGTTTTTGTATTTAGCTTAGCTTAAAATGTGAAGTTGTTACCGGAATTGCGAGTGTTATATCGAAGAAAAAAATGGGAAAGTAATTTTGTTTTGGAGCACATTTTTACAACAGTAAAATTTAATTTTTCAGTCTTTTACATGTAGATGCACATTGCAACGATTATAAAATTTTGTAGGGCACGAAATATAGTTTTTGTTTCAATGTGTTCACTAAAATAATAATACACAATGTATTTCTTCAGACTACTTTTATAAACAGTTCCACTCATGCCAATGCATTTATGGACATGAAACATGTATATACTATATCAGCTTACCTTATTTACATTATTTTATATAAATAATTGCAAAAATGTTAAAACACGAGATGTAAACAAGACAAATCTTCCACCAAATTACTACTAGCGCTCGGTGACATAAAGGGGTCACTTTCTCTTGCTGGAGAGCATAGGCAGTGTCAAGACCTCTTCCTCTTAGACCGTGCTCGAGTCTCACCGGATGACGTCACAGCGGGCGCCATGCTGAAGTCGAGCGTATCGGCGGGCTTTTTAAATGACGTTACGTTTTTCGCCGATTGCACTTGAATCAACGCATAGAAATTAAAATTAAAATGTGATTATTGCTTAAAAATGCCTGCGAAATCGAATTAAAACATTAAAAAAAAATTGCGCACGTTCCCCATTGATCTATACCGCAGTTGGGCTGTGCAATTCGATCGAAATAGTGTGGTAAAATGTGTTCGCAATCAGGTCCAAGGCTACTTTGTTCTATATAAAAAAAACTCCTTTTTTATGTGCTGCATTCTCGAAATCTGAAACATTCACAAGACATGCTTGGCGTAATACTGCGTCCCACGCACTGCTCGAACTTGGCCAAGGAAGTGTCGGCCGTACATACCAGGAACGCAACGTGAATGCACAGGCCCCTAGAGGGAGAAGGGATGGTGTTGACACGCAGGCACACACGCACGTAATGGGCAAACATTGTTAGCGGACTATTTGCCCGCCTGTAAGCTTCTGTTCGTGGCGATAACAGCTTCATGCCGGGCCACGCCCGCAGGGAAGCCTGGGTTACCCATGTTATGTAGGCCACCAATGTCACAAATATAACTGCAAGAGTTTAAGAGGGTTCGGTACATGCCATCATCGAATTCTTCAATTTTCGCTGTATGTTCCATACAATTATATTCATCGAAATTTCTTGTCTGACATGGCAGAGATATCACCTTCTTAAGCATTATCATATTATCACGCCTTCATTACTTTCACTATTTTATTATTAGCAATCTTCCAGAGGAAACATTTCATTTTTTACCTACAGATGGCTAAGGGTATAGAGTAAACAATAGAAGTATGGCAATGCTCACTGTATCCAACGTAAGAAACTATTATTTCTGTCTGCCTTGTCGAAGTATAAGACAGTGGTAGTATAGTTGTAGGCCAAATTAAATGCTGAAAACCATTATTCCAAAATGACAGCCCCTGAATCCCCTTTAAGGACGGTTGATAACTTCTAGATCATCATTTTATATTCATGCGTAGTTATTGCCAGTCAATAAACACTATAAGGAGTATAATTGTTCTGAAATTAAAGCTTTTTAATTTTTGTGTGTAACTACCCGCAATAGTTACGCTTGTTACCTTCTACTGTAGCTTTTTTAAGAACAACTAAAACATTGCACGTTAATGATACTTTCTAGGTAAAATTCTCCGTCTTTTTTTTTTTTTTCATTCGAAGACGTATCCATAATTGTATACAATAATTATTTTGCCTTTTATATGTGTCAAAATAAATTTAAAATATAGTAAAATAATTTTAAATGCTGTATCACTAGGGTTAATTTTAATCAATTTTCGGTTAATTGGTTTGCAAATTATGTCTTTAAACTTAGGAGAGTAGTATTTCGTTGCTACCCAAACTTTAGATGGATACGTTCTTTTTATTTTTTTTAAATAACAGATAAAAAACGTGCAAATCTTGACATTAACAGCTTATTATACAAAATGTATGCGACAAAAGAAAAAGCTTTACTTTGTGAAAATTGTATCCCTTGTAGTATATATATATATATATATATATATATATATATATATATATATATATATATATATATATATATACACACATATAATGTAGTGAAAGGTATCCAACTTCCTTGAAAAATAACCTGCTGTTTAGAAGATTTGCTCAGACATGTGGTTAGGGTATATCAGTCACCTTATCATTTCTAATCTCTTGCAAGCAAATTGGGTTTCGACGAAGAGATATATAATTTAATATTAGTTTACATGTGCTATACATTCAATAGATATTGTGTGCGTCGACAGATGTAGGTTTTTATACTCTATTACATTTAGGTAACACATAATATTAATTTTATGCAATTGTTTCTTTAATGTTTTTAACTCGCACACAAAGTTTCAGTTCGTCGTGGTTTTGTAGCGTCTACTAACTTTGTTTCCGTTGGCTGCAAGTAAATATTATGCGTGAAGGTTTAACGGTTTGAATCATATCAATACAAATCTTACATTTCTTCCGTAATTAAAGTAGATTTACCTTTACGGTTATCATCATTTTTCGTCGTTTGCAAAGATATAACAATACTAACTCAGTCATTCACCCTCTTCTATAAACTTAATTGCGCTTATTTACTGCACACCACGAGTATTTCTAAATTAACGTAAAATTGTTAGTGATCAACTACTGACATATCACTACAATATAAGACTCGTGAATATTTTAAAAATTTTGAACAAAAATCTCGACGGGGTGGCGAAAATTGGCTGCTAGTAAAGGCGACAAAAATAATGTCATTCCTACTACACATGTACTGGAAACACTGTTTAAAACCAGGTTAACATTAATAATACTACATTTGTCTCACAGATTTCAAGCAATCTGCCAGTGTTTCTACCACAATATTTACCGCCCATGTGGCCGTAATATTAGTCTTTAAGGTTCGCGTGGTCTACTTTATTGAGGCGACCATGAGACCGGTTTGGATGTAAGTTCATTACGTATCCAGGTTATTCGGGACATCCACGGCCGCTGAATACGGTCCCCCATTAAGCGACCTCACGTGTCTGTGAGTACACACACTGTAAAAAAATTAATTGAATATTTAGCACATCGATGTATAAGAGTTTGAAGGAAGAAGGTATGGTACAATTGTTTCTCATGCATCAATGGTAGTTTTCCAATATTCAGGCTCATTCTAGTAGCCAGGATTTGTGTAAGGGAGGGCTTTTGGCTTGAGAATTTTGTG
>PNEQ01092953.1:11617-46457 GCA_003012365.1 Medauroidea extradentata
GGGGGGGGGGGGGGGGGGGGTTCTGACCCCCACTAAACCCCCCTTGGCTACGTCCTTGTTCAGGCTGTCATGAAACAATCGCGAAATAAGCAAACCACACGAATCCTGGACTAAATTGGAGACGGAAATTTTAGCAGCAAAACGCTGTACTATATTTTACGTGCACAACGTGGCAACCCTTCACGGAGAAAGTCCACTATTGCGCTCCACATCCAGTCATTGTTTTGTTTATGTTACGTCGAGTAAACATGTAAATTATTCAGGTCAGAACAGTAGTAGTGAGATATCTGTGTAGCTCAAGAGTGGACTAACTTCAGTGCTATGTTGCCACGTTGTGCACATATTGTCATCCTACTGTATTTTGCCACTAATATGTTCGTCTCTTATTTAGCCTAGGGTTCGCGTGTTATGCTTATTATGCGTTGTTGCTGGACTTCCTGTGTATATTTTAGGAAACAGTCAAATATATACTGACGTTACTAGATTTGTAAATACAGTAATGTTCAGCATTGTTAATATACCACGCTGAATTATGATAAGTGTCGCATACTGTGTGTGAATAAAAAACTTGCAATACTATTGACGAAACTAAGCATACGATTTCCTAATGCCTTTCCAAACCGCATAACTAATACAAATAAAAACCTCTGAGAATGTTTATAATATTTTAACGCGCATTAAAAGCACTACATTATTTACTATTCATCCAGCAAAGTTTTGGCAAATAAATCTACTACTCACGCAACGATATAATCGACCATGGATTATGATTTCCGAAGAAAGCTATGTAATAGTGTAATCTTGCAAAAAAATAATTCCCACAGAAATTGATCATTTTAATGTTATGCATGATAGAATTACAATGACTGCGGTAGTTTATTTTTAACTACTATAAAGATAAAATTGAAACTGTTTTTTAATTGCTATTTATTTTGTAACTATCAAAACATAGACATTGTAGCAATATTTTTGTGTTCCGAAATCTAGTTAGCTATCATGTGTCGTCACGTTTGAATGCATCGTATGGAAGCCGTTGTTTAAAAATTATGGTTTCCTTTTCTTACAGAAAATATTCTTCTAAAAAGTAGTTCTTTAAATGCTGTTTAAATTTCTTATATAATGCAACAAGTTCTAGTTTTATGTTAGTACATAATCTATAAAAGTGATACACTATGAATTTCGTTCAACAACCAATAACCAACTTCAAATAAAATTTACGTAATTTTTTTTGAAAAACGAATAAAATTGACATCAAACGACTTGTTAATTATAATTTTGGATGAAATAGGAATTGTGTAAAATATTTTGGTAAGAATTTTCACATGATTCTCCTGTAATTACATTTTAACTTCTGAAATAAAATTTATTGCTGACAGTAAAAAGCTGACACTCTGCGCTTTAAGTAAATTAAGAGTCTGTTATACTTAGAAATAACTACTTAGTGTACCTGCCAATATTATGAGTACAAAGAAACCTTAAAGTGAGTACTATAAATTGTGTTATAATTTCGGTTTAAGATTTCATTGGATTCCGGTTTTAAATAAAAATCGAAGTAGCTATGGTAAATTTACGTAAAATGTTATTTTCGAAATGATCTGATATCATATCATAATTTTAATTCCCAAAAATCTTTTTTTTTTTTTGGGGGGGGGGATAGTTTCTGCTTGGAAAGATGTAGTGTTTTCACAGACATTGTGGCATAGTAAGGAGATGTAGGTCGCAGCCTCTGCTAGACGTCACGAAGCACGAGGTGTTACTTCCGTCTGACCTGCTGACTTCTGGAGCAAACAGGGCCATGTAACAATGACGTCACCTTCACCTTGACTGATCAGGACTACACGGGCCAGTGGACAAGCGAGCACTGGCAAGCAGGTGGAATGACCGCCGCTGAGACAGGTCGGGACATGAAATATCAGAGCTTTGTTCGCTTGGTAGCTATCTTCTGCAATGTATACAGCCGAACTGTTTACCGAAAAATTCCTAAATTTATAACTGTACCAAACACTGTCCAACTCTTACACATTACATTAACAGTAAGTACCAACAAATAAAAGGGTTTTTCCGTTCCGTAATTATCATATACAAGGACATGTCAAATTATCGATTTAACAATTATGTATTAGTATTATATATAAAAATTAAGGTAATCAAAAGTATGCCAAATTTAAAATACATTCAAGTACTTTTTTATTACAAACACTTCTTACGTTAAATTATAGGGGTATATTTTCATTTCCATAGTTTATATATCGTTTAGTTTGGCCAAGTACAGAAAAAAATAGTCTAATCGTTATTTTGGCTTGCGCTTCTACGAAAACTATACAACGGGAAAATATCCTTATTTGTGGGTAATTACTATGAATGTTATGTGCAAGAGTTGGGGGGTGTTTAGTACAATAATAAAATTTTGAATTTTTCGGTGCTGAACAGCGTTTAAGGGATATTGATCCCTACCACCTTGCATTTATCTGTTTCTTCTCGATAACTTCTGTTCCAGTCGACGTATCAAAATATTTGTCACGACAAGGCATAGATACAAACTTAATCGATTTTCTGTAATTGCTGGAACCATAATATATTCATTATTTTGCAACGGGAAACAGCTGAAAAGGAAAAATTGCTTTATTTACGGGAGCGACTACAGAGGCCGCAACATTAACAGAAACAATGCCATATGAATTCCAAAAAGTGAATGAAACAATAAACTATGCCTTGTCAGCGTGAAAAAAGTAAAACAATATGTCAATTCCCTGATTTATAAGAAAAACCGTAAAACCGATCTGACAGGGATCAACCCCCCCCCCCTTTAAGGCGTACTGGTGGACGGGTGTCGTACTCAATTTGCTGCGCTATGACTTCTACAATAGAGTGCTACCTACGCCTTTAACACCACATTAGCGAAGTGAGGTAAATGGAAAAGGTAAAGAAGGGTTTTCACTTTTCACACCAACTCTAAGCAGATACCTGAAAAGTAATAGTTGTTACAAATTATGATTTTCAGATTCTGTCAGACACGAAATTGCATAAATTTTAATTAAGAAGGTACGGCAAGAGGTTTTTTAAATATATTATCTGACTCATAAAGTATATATTATTTAGTTTGGCTGTGCCTGTAACATATGTTATCTAATGCGACGAAGGCTTGTTTCGTAGTTGTAAATCACTTAAATAATATTGATCAGTATATTAAGAGCCTTGTACAGCACGCGCTACATGCCACGTTAGAGATACGAAGAGTAGCAGTCAGTAGACCGAAAGTCGTTCCTCCTAACTGTAGGAATAACTAATTTAGGAACAGTGACTGCATGAGAAATAACAATTAGGAGATGTGACTGTAGGAGAAATTATTCTGTCTACTGCCTTTAGGAATACTGCCTGGTGCTGGAGCTAAGCGATGTCACTGGACCGAGAAAGAAAACCATTTTCGGTCCAACGACTGTAGGAGAAAGGACAATTTTATGAACTTAAGTTTAGGAGAAACGACTTTCGGTCTACTGGCTGTAGGAAAACTGCCTGTTTCTGGAGCTAAGTGACATCACCGGACGAATATAAAACAATTTCTGTCCAACGACTGTAGCAGAAATGACGGTAGGAGAAATAACATTTTATGAACATAAGTTTAGGAGGAACGACTTTCGATCTACTGTCAGTAGGAACACTGCTTGGTACTGGAGCTAAGCGGTGTCACCGGATCGAAAATATAAACCGTGTTCTGTCCAACGACTGTAGGAGAAATGACATTTTGAGAAGTTAATTTTAGGAGAAACAATTTTAGGAATACTGTCGCGCCCTGATACGAAACAAGGGAAACGATAAGGTCTAGGCTGGCTCTTATGTCAACAACCATGTCGCCTTTAAGCGCGGGGCACGAAAACGTCGTGCAGTGTTTTGGTCGTCGGCTTTATCCTATCTGACTTCAAGCGGTGACCCTAATATTTTATTTATGGGAATTGCGTAGTAAAGTCCAACGCATACTTCTCTATTTTTATTTCACAATTCAGTTCTGTAATTTTTTACGTGAGAATAATCTGAAAGACAGTTTTTTTATAGACATTTTGAGATTCCCGGAACCATTTTTCTAATCATGGTATCTAGAAAACAAAAATACAGAAGCGTATTTTGCAATTTTTTTCCTTTACGTAGACATAGGTATTGAATGCACGTTTAGTAGTATTTCTAAAATTATAATAAAAAAACCTTTATCTTAACAAGCTGCAATGATGTTCATGTGCCAGCTATAAGCGGCTCTTAATATTTACATACTCTTTATTTATCTGCACGTTGATCAGCGCAACAATACATTGTTGTACTATTATAGCCGATTTCTCAAAAGCGTACATATACTTAAACGTCCATAAAGTAGTTCGTTAAAGGTTTCCATTGAAACGAGAGAGGAAACAAGCCATCACTAGAGACCTGAAAAATTCGCGTATTCTTTTAGGCGCAAGCTAGAATTCCAGCAACTATAGGTCTGTACCACGTTCATAATTGGCCGTTGCCTTACTCGATACTTCCTGGAAGTAGCTGAGTCAGTAATAAAACTCTAACTAAACACATGCTTATTTCACCGTGTCAGCGAGCAGCTAATAAACAGCTGATATCAGATTCAGTACACACATATTCTTGGAGACTAGCCAAAGGTCTGTGAATCCGGGAATTTTTCCGGCCTCTAGCCATCACGCGTTCTGGCGGTAACTCCTCTTACACCATTGACACCACACTCGCTACAACCACCACAACTATGAGTGTATGAGTTCCCGAAGTTACAGGCCACGCGATCATAGCTCTTGCTAGGAGATGGGAAAAGTTTGGAACACTCTACTTGACTATATATAAACCTACCAGACCAATAACACGCCCCGTACTGCCAGATGAAATAGGTGGCTCAAAATGTAAACCCGACGTATGACACGAAACAAACTTGGAACCCTTCACCATAGTACGCTCAAATAAAACCAGTTTTGTAGTATTTTTTGTTCTTACGTGTACGAGAAAATGTATTTCTTTACGTGCTTCCAAAATACACTAGAAACTCGGATACAGAAAACTGAATATCATCGAACATATTGCCTGTTCCGCGAACAAATACGCTTCCATCATATGACATTTCAGAAGATGAATCTAATATTTTATATCCGCAAGACAATATGCGACTGAAGATGAAGTGATGCTGGAAGTAGAGAAAACCCTGAAAAACAAATAGACCGACAAAATATCACAGAAATCTAGACCGAATTAACTGTCATGCATGTGCAGTCATTCGAGGAATAAACCCGAACTTTATGATTTCCAATCACAACTTCTGCAATTAGAAATATAATATATTACTATTTACAATTATTTCCACACACTGTAAACATTTATATGTGAAATTATTACATCGATGTACAGAAATGATAGTTAAGAATGTAGATACGGTAAAATTGTTTTACGTACATCACTGGTGTTGCTTCCTCTAAATTTTTACCAGTTACGTATAGAAATAATGCTCAAAAGTTGCTCTGTCTATGGTGTCTCACACTGTTAATTTCTAAAAACTTACAGCATTTTATAGGCTTTTCACAATGAACTAATTTATATTTAAATACATCTCAGTATCGCACGTAATTGTAATGTGAACATTACCAAAAACTTTTTTGCAATGCAATTGATTTATATTGACGGATTGAGAAAGTGTAAGGAAAGAGTGTATTCGATTGCTGTAAGTTTGGTAGCGTTGTAGAACGCACACATTACCCTTTCATCGAACCTATCGTTTAGAACACAATTCTACACGCTCTAACACGTGGTTATCATTCCCTTGATCAGCACGTAGGAAAAAAATAACAAACATTCTCTATAGTCAATTACACATTTACAATTTACCACTTAACTTCAAAATACGTCATATTTTACTGTACCTAATTTATGATTAAATAACAGTTTAATTTTGTCAATTGTGTGGATTTCTGTTAGATTTGAAGATATATTCTGCAATGTTTCATTTAACCATTTGAAGCACTTAATTGACCACATTACAAAGTAAGGTATTAAACGTGAAACTTCACAAAGTGTAAAATTCACTGGTTCCCCATGTATACCTGCCAGGACGTTGGTAAATTTACGAGAGTTATTTTTTTTTTTCAACCTCCGATCGGCTGTAACAAAAAAACGGGAATGAATTAGGACATTATTTTAATGTCAAAAGATACGTACATCTTTACATTATTTTTTAACATAATCACCGAGCAGATTGAGGCATTTGTCGTACCGATGCACCAGCTTGCCGATATCCTCTGCGAAGAATGATGCCTCCTGCCTATTCAGCCATGTTTTAACGGTGTCCTGCAGCTCATCATGGGTGTTGAAGCGTCGTCCTCCAAGCCACTTTTTCAACGTGGGGAAAAGGTGGGAGTCACTCGGTACCAAATTCGGACATTAAGGAGGGTATCGGCAAGCTGGTGCATCGGTACGACAAATGCCTAAATCTGCACGGTGATTATGTGGAGAAATAGTGTAAAGATGTACGTTTCTTTTGACATTAAAATAATGTCCTAATTCATTCCCGTTTTTTTATTACAGCCGATCGGAGGTAGAAAAAAATAACCCTCGGACATTATATAACAACACGTTTCCCTGTTTAAAATTTTTATAAGTTAAGGAATTGTACAATATAATATACGTTGTTTATATAGTAATTTGTACACTTTCTTTTACTTGAAGTTTAGTGATTTTTGTCAGCACTAAATAACCTAGGTCTTATGCGCTGGTGAGAGGTGACATGAAGGGGCGTGGGAAACGGGAGATCCCCGAGAAAACGTGCCGACGAGCGGCGTCCGGCAGGATTCCCACATGTAAAAATCCGGGAACCGACCCCGCCGGGAATCGAACAGAAGTTAAGGCTATATAAGATCTTAAGTACTAAGTCATAAAATTCCTACATTTCTATTGCCTGTATAGAGAGTTACTGTGAGGATCCCGAGTAATTTTAGGAAAAACTCTCGAAATATTCAGAGTGCTTCAGCTGTTTTATTTAACATCTTTAGTGTTATTTTAACCAAGCGAGTTAAGCGTTGACCTTTGATGGTGCAATTCCTCCAAAACTACAATGTTTCATGCACGAATTTAACGTTTAGTCAAGTTTCCTCATTAGGCTATAGTATTATTCTCGAAAATAATTAAATTTATATTACTTAAATATAGGACAGATATAGTGGGTAATAGTGTAATGAAATGCTGAAAATGAGTAGGGCAGGGGAGAGGGGGTATTTGCACATACCCAAACACAATCAGAGGCATATGAGAGCTTGTCGAAACTTGAATGTGATTACTTTTCGTAAAGGAGGCAAGAAAAAGAGCGAGGAACGGACTGTTGAGATTTTGTTTGAAACGTTAAAGTTTTTCTGTTGAGTTTATAGAAAATCGACCCAGCGTGAGGCGTATACAAATGTGTATTTAAATATATATATATATATATATATATATATATATATATATATATATATATATATATATATATATATATAAGGACAATGTATTTTTTTCATAATATAAATAAATTTTATATGGAGAGGATTTCTTTTTTTAGTTAGATACAGTAAACACTATAAGGGCGTTATCTCTGCCTTGGCTACACGGGTTGTGAATCATACACACAGCTTGACACTAACGCTACCTAGCAGGTGAAGCAAGACCTAAATAATACATTCATAACGCCCCAGCTAGCCGACGTGCCAGTACCTTGATGTTCACTCACTCCCAACAACAAATTACAGTCGAAAATCAGTATGTTAACACGATGACAGAGCGAAAAGGTAATTACTCGGAACATTTCGTATTTCACATAATTTTGCGAATTTTAATTTTTGAGATAATTTTTTTTTTTTTTTTTGAAATTTTGATGACGTCATCCAAGACGGCGGTTGTTACATCATCAGAAATGACGACGAGGTGTCGGGTTACAGCCCCTGGCTCCGGACTCTTCTGTATCGGCTATATAACTAACTGTATACATTTATAGGCGTGTGTGAAGTTGTAACTTTTTTTAAATCAAGGTTCCTACGAAAATGAATCACTTCACATAGGCTCTACCTTGAGGCAATGTAAACATAGTAATCTGGCGCGATTTGAATTTTGCTGCTTTATACACATGTTGTTTATAGCAACGGATTTAACTCCCGTTCGTTTTATGCAATATTGAGAGCGGTGATTAGCAAATTAGTGTGACATCCTAAAAAGGCGGCTGTTATTTGTTAATAACAAAGGGAATTCGGCTCCCCGGGCTTTACAGTCTGCTACTGCTGTAGGTAGATAATACCTAGGCGTGTACTAGAGTCATGTAAAACAGAATAATTGAACCACAGGTCATACATTACTTTGGTAGAACTGTTTTTAAATTGACTCAAAAACTTTTGCTGCAACTTGAATTTTAAAGTACCTTTTAAAAGAGTTTTGATTAAATTTATATTCAGTAGCTCATTAAATTGGACGACCGAACGATTACAGTAAAAGAAATCCATTTAAAATATTTTATTTCATAACATTGTTAAGAAAATTGTTCCTTTATATAAAAAAAACTAGCTGTCCCTTTGCGGCTTCGCCCGCGTTTACTATAGAAAAGAGTAACTAACTTTTAACTACGTGTTAATTGATTGTGTTACAATACTCTCTGTATATATTTAAAATAGCAAATACAAACGAGCTTTATCCAGTCCACTTCACTGAGCGTACTTTAAATGCAGAACATCTTTGTTTTTAATTCATATTTTTTATTTTTCTCTATAAAATAGCTGCCCCGCTGCGGCTTTGCCCGGGTAAAATTGTATAATGTAAACAGTAATTCTGGATAAAATATGTGATTAAGGCATTTAATAGCTTGCGTATTCAATAAAAGTGAACTATAATGTTACAATGTGCCAAGCTGGTTACACAGTCATCGACATGTTGCCTATACCACGTACCAGAAATGTTACACTGGCAAAGTTGTAGACGGAACCTCGCAGCACGTTGCCTGGACGTGCCAGAAACATTGCACGCGCAATATTGCAGATGGAACCTCGCACCAAGGTACCTTCACGTGCCTGAAACATTGCATGGTCAACGTTGTAGACGGGACCTCGCAGTATGTTGCCCGCAGGAGTCAGAAATGTTATAGTTGTCACTTTCCCCACCAACTCAGCTTCATTTCTAACAGGTGCCGTGTATGTATAAAGGTTCTTGTTTTATAATCAGATGCTCAAATAATTTTAAAATGCTGTTTTTTACATATGCTATGATGGTATACCATTTACTATATTTTAAAAATCTTAAATATTGGGAAGTAACATTTAACCTTGTAAAAATGTTTAGTGTTTACTTCATTATGTCAGGGACGGTGAATTTTTTTATTTGATATAAATACCAGAAATTGAATAATATTTTTCATATTAGTGATTGTGCATCCCAATGTTCAATTGAAATACAAACAATATTAAATTTTTGTAATCAAATTTCGTCAACTTTCTAATATTCATTGATCATATTGGAAATATTTGCACCTTACGCGAACATGTATGTATATCTAAAAAGGATTTGGTAGTTTTGAAATAAGGCTGTTCTTGTTATGTGCTTTCGAAGTGCTGGCGACGTGAAGGCAACGTGATGGCGACGTACAGGCGACATTCTGGCACAGAATATGTAGGAATACAGAAGTGAAATAGCCAGTAGAACTGCGTACTCGGTTGCACTCGCCAGCAAAATGGCTTTCCTGGCCAGCAACATGGCGACAACACCTACTGCCAATCAGCGTGATGTAGCTGACCCGCTAGCCGGCCTCCAGGCCAATAGGTAACCTGCCGTAGAATGCAGGAGCCAAACACACACGGGGCTGGTATCAACAGTCTCGGGTAGCCAATTAGCGGTGAAGTTCGCCTGTATCAAAAGAGCCGACACGTAATTTCACGTCTGTATTAATATTTAGTCTGTGATTCTGGCAACATGAAGGCAACATGCTGGCGACGTACAGGTAACATGCTGACGACGTACAGGCAACATGCTGGTGACGTACAGGCAACACGCTGGCGACATACAGGCAACATGCTGGTGATGTGAAGATAACATGCAGGCGACGTGCAGTCAATTTTCTGTTGTAATGTGCAAGCAACGTTATGAGACATTAACTACTTTTAAAGTAACAACTCAATCCGAATTGAACTTGGAGTGGACTGAAGAATCTTGATTCAAATTTTACTTGAAACACGAAGTATGAATAGAGTGAGTAATCCAGTCAAGTCGGCGAGGTGGACTAGAGAGTAGAATCCGAATTTAAATGTTTACTTTATATACCTATCGGACTGAACTGAACGAAAACAAAGTGGTCGCCATATTGAATAGTTTCTTTGGTTATGAAAGAGATTAGAATCATCCTGGGCGAGCTAAATAGAACTATTTTATGTTATAAAAATATTTGGAAGTGTAAAATACATAAATATTCCGACTAATAAATTCCAAACCAGCAAATACTCGCCTTTTGCTTTTTTGACAGTCATTTTTTCTGTAGTTCAATATTTCGCAAAGAGGTGTCTCTAGGCACAGATTCAGTCCATATTTAAATGTCAATTTGGATCGAAAATTTTACTATAAACACATTTCAATCCACTTTCACTTTAGGTTCCCTCCATTTCGAATCCAGTCCAAATTCAGTACAATCCGGAACATTACTATAAAATCACTAGTTGGGACGTTGCCTGCACCATTTCTGCACATGTGCATGCACATACCTGGCACAGCACAGCACGTTGTGGCAATTACAATGTTAAAGTGTGACGTGTAGGCAACGTTGCTGTGTTGGTAGGGTTATATATGACGCTTGAATATTCTCTAACTAATCTGATATGAGAGAATGCAAAATACGCAGGCAATTTCCCAAATTGTGCGTTGTACAATCCCCCAAATTAAGTAAACGGAAATGTGCCGTTACAATATTTAAACTTTTTCGGTATTTTTTTTAATTTGCGCCCTATAAAGCTAAATGTATAAACATATATTGAAAACGAAAGTTAAGATAAAATAAGTGTTTGAATGCGGTATATGCTGCACTTTGAAATTAAATGAAAAAAAAAAAACACGTGCTGCCTGTGCCTTCAGGCACAGAGCCAATAAATATGAGACAGCTGCCCGCCTCAAGCCAATATTACACAGTACTAGAGTTCACGCCAGCATGTGCAAGGTCCGAAATAGCAACAGTTGTGCCAGCTTCATAACAATGTTTTTCCCTATGTGGCAGATTTCATGCTGGCTTGCTAACACACTTTTATCAGCTTCACTTGTATATACAGTACGTATAAATGTAATGGAATCTTTTTAATCCAATTTTACCCACTTCCAGATATTCAAATAATCTGAAATTTAGCAAATGTATTATGCAAATACAATAATTGTATACCTATAACTCTTACTCATTATGAAGAAAAAAACAGTCTTTCTGCTTACATTTTATACCAAAACCTTTAAAAAAATAATCATATCGTCAGCTACATCTTCCGTTTTGATTCATGACTTAAAAATAATTAAAAATTAAATTACAATTAACAATTAAGAACATTTTTGTAGTGATAAAAATAAAAAGTGGAAATCAAATTTTACATAAAATATTTTGTTCAACGGCGATAGGATGTCTCATAATTCAGTATGACTTGAATTTTTTAATATGCTTAAAATGTGATGAAAGTCATTGAACAAAAATATTAACTTTAATGTGACAAAACATTTGGGTGTTTTATAAATACTTTTCATATAATGTTTCTACCTTAACGAATAGTTAGTGATGAAAATTTAACACACAAATATCACGGAGCTAGAGCTTTCTTACTTCAAAGTTAACATTTTGGTCCATGACTTTATTCTTATTTTACGCATGTAAAATTAACTAATGCTGAACTGTTGTGGGCCGTCCTATAGCTGTTGAACAAAATCTCTATATTTAAAGATAACTATAAAATTTTTGTTTATATTGCTTCGGAAAGCTTTTCAACTACAATCATTAATTTTCGATCACAAGGTTACACACGAGCTCACGTAACTGACCAATTACATCGAGGTTTCATATACCACGCATCGCTCTACATTACACCTGCCTGAAACACAATATATTATAGGAAGCCACGTTTGCCGCATGCTTCTCCTACCAAGGCGATACGGGCTCGATTCCTGGTGTGGTTGACCAGTATTTCCGCATGTGGTAATCTGCCGGACTATGACTCTAGTCGGCGGTTTTTCTCAAAGATCTCCCGTTTACCGACCGCTTCATTTCAGCGCTGCTCCATTCTCACCTAACATCACCAGTCATCTGTGTTAACGACCTAGTTGTTAAGCGCTGAGAACAATATCTTCACCCTACATTCACTCACAAGATACAGACAATTTAGGGTGGCCAGAATATTTTGTGAAGTAGTATTACATATTGAGCAAAGCTGTAAGTTCCGAGAGGTTTATAAATGTATAAAAACGGGGTTATTACTAGATAGGCATGCCGATATCTAGTAAGTAAATTATTCGATTTCTAAAATCTATTAAGATTGAAGTAGACCAAATCCATCCGCATCGAGATATGTAATTAAAAAAAACTATTATATTTTAATCAATCTCCAATTTTTTTGCCAGTTCAGCAACGTGCATGAAGGTCACAAAGTACGCCACGGCCGTGAGCCAAACCCTTACAGCCAGTTTTAAAATACTTTCAACACAAAAGCCATATTAAAATGAGACCGAGAAACTTATTTCTATTGTTACAGCAATCAATAAATACGACAATCTAGGATTACAGACATTTGTAACGCAAAGTACTACATACCTCGAGAAAAAGTTTCTTTAAGAAACATTTTAATTCACAACCAAATCTGCAGCTGTAAAAGTGACCCAGAATCAATATTTTCAGTGCCGATTGAATCAATTTGATGTCAGCATCCCTTAACGAAAATGTTGTCGAAAACTAACAGTTATTTTCTGCGTATCCGGTTACGAGAAAATCAACATTAATGATAAATACGAAACCAAAAATTCTAAATAGACGTAACGTTTCATAATTTTTTAAGGAAACATCGTTCACGCATGTTGGCTAGTTATCGAACACGTGTTTATATGCTTTAAATTGGCAAAATATTCGGCGACCTAGTATGGGGTAAAATAATTATTATATATTTTTATGAAATAGTGTAGTTTTGTAGACAATATTTATGAGCAAAGTTTTCTTAAGGAAACGATTTCTGTACTTAAAGTTTTATCATAACGCTGACATGCAAATAATAAAAAGTAGTAGACTTACCTAAAATAATTCAATATAAACTAAGATATTATGGCCTACGTGGTAAACATCTAGAAATCCTAAACTTAATATTTGAATTAGAAAAAAATTCGCAAAAGTTTAGGAGATGGGTTGCAAATTAAGCAATTCTGACAATAATAATATTAATGTTACGGGATTTTATTATGTTTTGAAACACATAGCCCACGAAATTGAGGGCTTAATGCTACAACTAGAGAACAAGGTATCTGGAGATATCTTACTGTAACATTGAAAATTTATTTCGCCATACACATAGTTATTTGTAGAAATGCAAAATTGTGTTGCAACAATACTCCTATTTAACACATTTGTGAATATATACAAATCGATAGGAACTGTCATAAGGATAGTGCGGACCCAGCAGATAACTAAAACTTTGAAAAATTAAGTTACTTAGTTTCCTGTACTAAGCTGACGATATGTTATTTCACAGTGAATTGAGATTTTCACCATATGCATGGTAGCATCACACGAAAATTTTGACTTCAATGCACTGGTATGAGAAATTTGTGAGAGCTAACATTAGGCGTAATTTCGTGACTGAATCGGTAATGAGCTGTTTACAAGTGTTTGCAGAGCATCATTTGTATTTACAACCAAGCGCGAAGATAATTATTTGTTACCGAAATTTCTCGAGTCGGGCGCAAATTTCTAAAACATCTCTTGCTTTACTTTTGTCGCAGATAGTATTAAAATTTCAGATAAATTGACTACAGTGTGAGCAGAAAATAATAGTGTTCAGCTAAACTATCTACAATGTTTGTGCTAGAAGGAAAATTTACATCAGAAAGAAACAAGCCTGTTATGTTATAAGAATTATATGGTTTATCACATTTACTGTAATTTTGTAAATTAAATTTGCATGTGCTAATCTGAAAACAGCGTGCTACAACGTGAACAACGTTACATTTATGCTCTAAATTGCAAATCCAAGTCTGCCTGTGTATTATACAAAAACGAAAATAACCGAACAACATCCTTTCCATCTAAACTAACCTTGTAACCTACCTCGATAAATAGGTAGTCAAAATATGTAAATGGCGGCAAACTATTTGCTATGCGTTTGCAAACAGTACTGCTACCAGAGTCAGAAAAATGCTCTGGTCCTGAAACATACTACCAATTCTACAGCCAAAGTATGTATATTGTTGCGTAACAGGAAACAGTACTCAAAAGTCTACAAAACAAACACTATTTAATAAAAGTATAAAATTATTAATGTAGCCTACTTGAACATCCTTAAGAGGCCTCCCTAGATAGGCTGCGTTTGTGTGTATGTGAAGTAGGAGCAGTAAAGGTGCAATTGACCGGCGTATGTAAAGTATTGTCACCTCTCCGCGCAGTTACTCAGCTGGCGTGCAGCTTTACTACTATCCTTTTTAATATGGGACTTTAAATTGTGACCGCTTTATTTTTTTGTGGGCAGCGTAGTTCAAAGTTCAACCCTTGCTTCTATAGTTGTGTTCTAAGAATCCGGTTGTTATTTTTACAGATATCGCAGTCTAAAATACCGGTTTTTGGCAATTTTGATGGGCCCGGAAATTATGTTTTAAATTAACGTGCCGAATTTTTAAAACTATAACGACATAGTTTGAGTTGTGTATACTTTTCGTAGATATACAAATATAATGCGCCTTTATACTTTCGTCAGTAAAAGGATGATCGCAACTCGCAGGTAGGGAGGCCGTTTAAAACCGGTGCTTATGAGAAATGCATGGTAATGGAAGGAATAAACCCGGCTGTAGGCTTGTCTTGATGGTTCAAAGAAACTTTTAAAAATCCTATCACCATAAAAAAGGGTGCTGGCAGTAAAGAAACAACGCCATGCAGTCGGCGAGGAATGTTCTCGCTCCAAGATGACTGCGAGTACAGCAGCATCTTCTCCGTGGCGTTATCAAGCGGCGATGTCTGCTATCCTGGCCGCGAAGCAGTAAAGCACAAGCGTTGTGTACCGTCCGTGCGCGAGTCCACGCCCTCCGACCTGATTTACCGTCCCTCGTAATGCCCTTCGCATCTTCCGTCTTTCCTTCCTCGTTCCGTATTCCCCTCTCGCGCGCACCGGACCCTTCGTCTTCGCCACCACCTTTTGTTTCCGCTAGCGTCCCTGGAATTCCTCGCGTAACCCCCGTCGCTCAGGGGGTGGGGCGAGACGGCAATTTCCCGATAGCGCCGCGATTAAGGAAGCGAAAATTAGCGCCCTCTTTAGCTTAAGATGTGCTGGAAAATAATGTAAATGCCTTAATAAAACTTGCGTATGTCAGTGCGGAGTAGAAACGAATCCGTGTTAGGGAGGGGAGGGTGTCATATGGACCATAGCCCCTCCTGAGACTGCTACAAAAAACGAAACCAATTAAATGTCAAATAAACTATTGACAAACGACTACATCGCACATTTCACACAGCTTATGAAAATCATAACAACCTTAACAACACAGTTCTGGTTGCACGATTTTGCGTTGCAGCAACATATATAAAGGTGATTTACAAAATAGATAACACATATAATAAATTAAAACTTTTCGTGATGTTAAATGAAATTTTCCTAGTTTTTGAATTCCCAAAGATTTTGTGCAATTCAGATTCTTATTCAATAAAATTAATGTATGTGTTTTAGAGTCAGCTCAATTGCACAAACACGTGGAAGTAATGGCTTATAATGTACCTAATGTTTGTATATCAGCGCTCAGGTTTTCATTTTCAAAGAATAGATTGCCGTTAAAATACTGCCATTCCTTTAAGTGCCGTTTATATTCAGTGTTACAATTCCTAAACTCCTTAAGTAACACCATTTTCAACCTAAAATTAAAATTTTTACAGGCGAGGACCCCCGACCACCACATTTTTTGTTTAAGGCTACACTGTATTATATACACTATTTTTACGATAGTTATTTTTCAGATTAAACTAAAGCAGATTTCCAAAAACAGTTTGGCAGTTTTGTTTAAAATGGTATTGCACGATAGTTTAAATTTTCAAAAGAAAAAATGATACGGTTTCGACTGAAAAGTCAACCAGAACTTCGCTGATTATATAATAAGCTAAAAATTAAGTATACATTTACTGCATTTAAAAAATTATCAGCCAACATGGAGAAGGCGATTAAAAATATTTTTTTGTGCTCTCGTTTAGGCACAAAAATTAATATCGCTAAAATAGTAGAAAGAAAAGTGTATATCGTTAAAGTGTTGGTACGCCTGCTTTTTAAGGCACGTATCTTACCTAGGACCTTCAGCTGGATAAGTCCCTGACTGCAGAGTTTCCAAGTCCTGCAAATAGCTGATGTTGGACCTCTTGTTAATATCAACAGAATATTGTATGAAACCAACACAACGAATATATTTAACTGAGCTTGAACTAAATAAGAAAGGTGACAATAAAATACACGTATTGATAATGTTTACTAACGAAACAGTCATAAGAGTGTCATATGTTTGTTCACGACAGCTAATATTACCTTTCCTATTTTCTTTTTAATTTTTTTACCCTGCAACTCGGCAACATTAGCCGGCAATGAAGCATATTCACACAAATAAATCAGGGTATTATACATACCACCATGGAAATCGTTCAAAGTTTTTATACACTTAGTTGGTAAACGTTACAGTCGTTTGGAGTAACTTTGTACCGGTCAGGGCAACTTTGTACCACCAGCTTAGTTTAATTTCAAATGAAGTATTTCAGAATCTAAAAATTAGGTTGTGTTATAGATGAATAAATTTCTTAATCTTAAAGTTTTCATAGTGGTTGAATGCCACAAAGCTATTATATAAAATAAAATCCCTGGTTCAATTTTATCCCAAAACGGTACAAAGTGACTCGAAATGACTTTTAATCTTCGTACACTGGCCATGACATTGTGGTAAATTTAACTGCCACTGCGTTAATCACGTACCCACGAAATTACGCAATAGATAAGGTAAGGGGGCTTAACATCTCGTCGGCAGTAAGGTCATTAGAGACGGGAGCTGGGAGAGGAGTTGGTCATAGTCTTTGTTAAAGAACCATCCCAGGATTCTCGTGAAGTGATTTCGGGAAACAACGCAAAACCGAATCCAGGATGATCGGAGCAAGGGATCGAACCCGGGTCCTCCCGAATGCACGTCCAACGTGTGAACGTTGCGTCATCTTGCTCGGTTTTTTCATTAGGAATCTCAATTGTTTGAGGTTCGAAATTCACGAGTCAGCAAATACATGATACGTGAACAAACTTACTGTTTTTCATTCAACTATCCGGAGAAAATCAATCATAATTCCTGAAAGAACTCGTCGGGTTGTGAACCCAAGAAATTACGTTCAGGAGGCGTAACAAACTGATTGTTGTAGCAAAACAATGGAGGAAAATGATCAAAATATTATCATTTGTTGTCTGAGGAATTTAAACAGGTCTAATTAATTGGATGTGTTACTTGACATAAAAATTTCAGATTGTCAACTTCTTTAAATGGAAGTTAACTGTACCACTACACAATGAATTTGGGAATGAATATGTGAAGTAAACAAACGCGCATAACCAGCCTTAGAGCACAATACACCGTTATGTCCGATAAGTCCGGTCTCATTGAAAATGTCCGATCTCATTAGGAAAGTTAAAATAGGTGAGTGTAATGAATATGTGAATGACAATATTACTGCTGCATGCCGCTCCGTACCTCCGGCTATGTTACGTCGTATACAAAGCAATTTGAACCATCGCTTACGCATATGAAAAGCACATCGCGGCCATAAATTTGAACATATTCTGTCGTGATGACACATGGAAGTAAACACACTGCTATCGTCTTACGCCAACACACTACATCACTACTAAACCATTCCGTAATTCACCAATTTCTATTTACCTTACGGGACCGGACTTATGAGAGTATATATATATATATATATATATATATATATATATATATATATATATATATATATATATATAAGAAAGTCGTGTTTGTTACACTATTTATAACTCAAGAACGGCAGGACTGATTTAGCTGAAAATTGGTGGGGAGGTAGCTTAGAACCAGGAGAAGGACATAGGATACTTTTTATCCCGTTCGACCGCGTTCCCGTGTGACGTCAAAGAGAATGCAAGTCACTATAAAATGTGGTATAACAAAAACGCATATGACATGGAATAACAAAACGCAAATGACAGCTAAACATACTTTTGTCTATGGATAAGTAAGTTTGTCAGAAAACACTAATCAGTAATAATCAGTAATTTGTATTCTCTTTGAATCATCATTGACAATGCCGCGACCAAGACGATCGAATCTTTCCCGACAAAGCATGTTCACGGGTAGGAAGACCATCTGCGTTGTTTGTTCTTGCGCCTGATAATAAAACAAATGAATAGTGCAATCTATGCACCAAAATACATGTAAAATAAAGAATCATTAAAATACTTAATCCGAAATCTGCTTACTTATTGCCTCTACGGCGGAACAGAGTTCGCAGGGCCAGCTCTCACTCTCTCTCTCTCTCTCTCTCTCTCTCTCTCTCTCTATATATATATATATATATATATATATATATATATATATATATATATATATATATACCGAAAAAACTATATGTAAATTATGAAAATGTAACCTCATGTGCGTAACCTTCCAAAACCGCAAGTGTGTTTTCAGGAAAGCCTGTGTTTATATAAAACTGTATTTACAAATACAAAAAATAAGAACAATAATGCTAAAAGGTCTTTTGACGTTGCACGGGACAAGTGACAAGCCAGGGTGTAAACGTCACACCGCCAAGGACAGGAAATTAAAAAGCGTGGTATCTGTCTGCGGTGAGGGAGAGAAAAGGCGACAAAGTAAAGGTTATGACTGCTAGGGCGAGCTCGCGCACGGAGTTAATTAAAACTGACTTCCTTCGTCCGAGCGTACACACACCCCTTTTCAGTCCAGAGCCCTGATGTGCCGGGCGAAACTCGTTGCACGCGACATTGACCCTTACACACGAGTTCGGAGGGAGGAAATGGTACGCCCAGTGTTGCCAGGTGGAGAATTTATAATTACGGCACCAGGCAGACAAAATATCTGGTATTCTTCGTTAAATTATGGTACACTAATATAAATGTGTAGTAATGCTTGTGTTTTTTTACTATTGCTATAAATTAAAGGACGTCTCGTGTAATTTTTACATATTCTGACGTTTCACTTCTGAACAATATGGCTGGCGGTTCCATTATTTTGATATTTAAACCTACCTGATGTCCTGGAAAATCACTATCTTCACAATCCTGTTAACATACACACTTCTAACAAGTGAACTATCAAAGTATGGAATACTTACATGAGACAGACTATACAATAATATACGGTACCAAATTAAATTAATGTAAGATATGTGTACATTTTCAAGAGCTAATTACTATTTTACTTCCAGCTATTTACAGTACTTCGTGGTTATTTCGAAATTATACTATTGATGATCAGTTGTGAACATCCGAAAAGTGTTGACAGTTGGCAGAATTGTTTACTTTATCCGAAGTTAAATGCGTTAAAACACATGTTTTACTTTAAAAAAATTTAGTACCAATGGGAGCAAGAATCTCCGATAGAATCATTCCCGCCTACATGTTTTGACTTTGTTGGTGATGAAACGCAGCTGCAGTCTGTAGAAATATTTTAAAACCTATTTTAAGGGTTTTGGAGTAGAAAACATATTTTAATTTATTTCATGAGACAAAATAAATTTACAGGACATTTAAGTTATTTCAAATAACTAGTTGAATGTGTCAAAAGTTTTTGTGACCGTCGAAATTCTGGTATTTTTGCATGCAAGGATGAAAATATTTGATACCAGGCACCAAGGCGCAAAATCTGTTACAAATGCCAGGATTCTGGTACGTCTGAAACACTGGGTAAGCTTTTCCTACCGCTACTGGGTGTTCCCCCATCCCCGCTGTCCCTTCCCTAGGGGCGGTGACGTCAAATGAAGAGGTAGGGGTAGGTGGAGAGCAAAGATGTGGGTTGCACCTGCTGGTGGCGTGGTCCAGCCGGGTTAAGTAGAATTGTTAGAGAGGATAGAGTGAGGAAGTGTTAGACAATTTCATTACATTTTCAGTTTTTCAGCCAAAATTTTTATTCAAATTGTATAATAACAATTTTCTCTACAAAAAAAAACATAGAATACAGTCTTGGTAAACTGCTTGACGTAAACAATAAAGGAATCTTTCATTAATTCGTCATGCACAATCATTGTAGTAGAATTATAAGTTAACTTTCAATAATTATCTTGCATTGATTCTGCATGACAAACTATATGAAAGCTTCTATTATTAATTATGCCAAGCAGCTTTACCAAAAATATACCCCATGCTTTGTCGAAGAGAAAATATTGATAATTTAATTTGAATATACGTTACGGTTAAAAAACTGAACATAAAATCAAATTGTCTAACACTGCCACTTAAGCTGAACTACACATGTAGGAATTAATTGCGGGATGTAGTGTAGGTGTCCAATACCCTCAACCTACCCAAACATATTTTACTCTGGCAACTGTTCAGTAGAAATTATATTCATAAACACTTTACCACTATAAGAAATAAAAAAAGAGGTACTAACAATCTTACATATATATCTTTGTAATTTAGTTTGGCAGATGACTCAAACTTCTGTGATGACTGAGTCCAGCATCTTGAGAACTAGTTAGACATAAATTAAAATAAAAATAAATGAAAATAATATAATATAAGTTTATCTCAACCGGCTCTTTCAATTATGTTATTGTTTACGAAACGAGTCGCTATTTGCGACGAAAATTACCGTCTTAAATAAGTGTTCAAATGTATGTAAAAGGTTCTGGAATCTACGTAATTTCCACAGAACTAGTTTATTTATCTTATTTGGTAGTCAGGGGTTTTAATTTATTCAATCCAATATTAATCAATTGATTTAAACGAAAATTTCGGCAGCTAGCAAGGACAAACTCTATGGACCGCTGGTGTCACGAAACAGTCAATCACAATTTTAAAAATTCACAAAAAATATCTGGTAGGCTCTAGTTGTTAGTTCAGACAGTCACCCACAAATATTACGGTAGAAGGTATTTCGATTAAAGATGGCTACATCAAGAAACAGTTACAGTGTAGTGGAAGGGGTATGTATGATTAGCTGTAATTGGTTCAAGGATCCGACATCAGTCTCTGTGAACACGGCGATTTTTTGATGTTACACTAAAATTCAAATAGGCCTAAAGCTGGGAGCACTCCTGTACATATTCCGATTTTCTGAGACGATTTCTGCTGATTGGTGGCCTGATTTAGCTCTTATTATTAGGATGGCGCCGATAATTTATGTTGTCGATACTAAAACCACGTCTAGTCCCCTTTAAAACTGCCACCAATCTTCTAGAAGGAGGCCCTACTTCTGTGAAGAAAGGAAGTAACAAAAAAAAAAAAACGTGAACATATAATTTAACACTTGACACAGTAAAATTAATCATCTTAAAATCGTCTTATTAGATATTTGCCAGATATTTATACTTTCAAATCATTTTATGTAAATGTTAAATGAAAATAAATATAATAAAAACAAGTCCATAGAACATATGACAATATGAAAACTCTACTTCATATATATTTATATAAGTGAATTTAGCTATTTATTTAGATGCTGAAATTATTTTCAAAATACAAGATAATTTAAGTAATTACAATCTTAAAACAAAACATATTTGTACGGAAAATAAACACAGAGATAAATATGACACTTTTGTTCGACTGTGATAACATGCACTTGTTATAACTGTCTTCGTCTCCATTCAGTCATACGCAGAGACGATGTAAGGTAAATTATGCCAATGCTATTTGATGGTACCAAATTATGTTCTGCAGCGCTATCTGTAAACATTCCACTGGACGTTCTGCGATTATAATCGATTGTAAACGTCTTTTGTATCGTAAAATTAGATTTCCTTAATGTGTTGACTAAATTTAAACGTTTTTTATGGTGGGTATTGTTATATAACGGATTATTCGAATGCATACCTGAGTTAAGCGTGTAGAACTATACCTTTTAAGATAAACTGCATACACGGTTTTTATATTTCACGATACGACTGGCGTATCGAAATACGAATCATTCAACGTTTATAACCACTATTTCTAAGTCATTAAATCATCAACTACTATCTACTCAGTTAAACTATTACGTAAATATAGTATAAGTACAACTTCATATGCAGCGTACTTCTAAATTATGAACACCTGTGAACACAGTTCTTATCACTGAATACAACCGTTACACAAAATTACAACAAATAACTTGAACGGAAAATACGTTATCGCGCGAACCAGTATGTGAGCCGCACGGAAAATCAACACTCGTAATTTGAAAGACTATAAAATTAAATGTTATAGTAAAATAGTCATTGTTATATTACAAAATTAATTTTCAAAATAATTATGCTTGTGTGTAATATTTTTTATTTTGGTTAAGGCCAGTTTATACTAACGATAACATTGATGATAACACGTGTTTTCAACAAAGTTATAAACAGTGTTGTAAAAATGCTTGAAAATTGTTGACAACAACATGTTATCAACTTTGTTGCCAACATTCTGTTATTAACTTTGTTAATAATTATAAAAAATTAATAACATTTGTTGCCAACATTTTGGTGATAACATTTGCTAGCAACAAAAGTTATGAATTTTAGAAACATATTAATAACTTTGTCGCCGACAATGTTGATGACATTATTTTCCCGACCCATTCTAAGGCGGTCTAGATGAAAGGATGTTGGTAACAAATGTTACTAACAATGTTATCAACAATATTGTAGGCATTTTTGTCATTAACATTGCTATTAACTTCCGTTCAAAATTCTTAGAACTTTGTTAGTAACATTGGTGTTTTCAGCAATGTTAAGAGGCCACTCCAGTGTTTCAGGCGCGCTATGCAACCCGCATTAACCCTATTTACTTCGAGGCTAATTTCATTCTCTTACTAACAGCGAAACTAAAACAGATTTTCACAATTTTGTTTCAGAATATTAATGTCTCACTCGCTGTCATTTGAGGTGCTTTATTTGAAAACACTTCTTACACTTGGTTTTGTGACAGTTGTTAAAAACATTCATAGTCGTAAAAGTTTTTTATGAAAAGAAGCCTTATATAATTACATGGTATGTATTTTCCGGAAAATGATAACGAGTCGTGAATTTACGATGTTAAATATGCATATTAATACGTTTATACAATCTGTAATTGTTAAATTGCAATCAGGGGAACGATAATGCGAAAAAACTGAAAAAATCTCAACATAGTGTCTTGGACATATGTCGTTTTCGTCCCTCGTTTGCGCAGTAGCTTGCCCCTTGGGAGGTAAGCCACATCATTAGTCTTGAATGGGTGTGCGGAGCAAAGTCCGTTTTGTAATGTCAGTGCTGTCTGGAGGCATAGTGTGGGGTCGGTTGTGGAAACGTTTGGAGGGGAGGGAAGAGAGGTAAGTGTAGTAAGCCGTATCTGGTAAAGAAGAGAACGGGCTCGGGCACAGCCTGCTTCCGTGAAAACCCGTTTACTGTCTTGCTTGTGCGTTATACGTAGATATGGTGTTTTTTCATAAACCAGAAGACAGGCGTTTGTCGCAAAAAGGAAAAAAAATTCTATTCCTTTCGACTCGACGGAAGAAAAATAGAGGGGAAAATTTACGGGCTAAGCGAGAGAGAGAAATGCAGAGGTAAGATTTTGCAATAATTTGTTTAATTATAAGTTACAAGACAAAATGTAATTTTTAAGTGCGTTGTAATGAACTACTAACTTGAAACAGTAAATACCGCGAAATTTTTTTCATTATATTTCCATTGGAATGTATCTGAGCGAATGCACTCCTTCAAATCATCTCTGTTTATTGGAGGAATTTCCTTGAAAACTTTGGACTTGAAGTAACCATGAAGTCGAAAATTCGCCATTTATTCCGTCAAAATTACCAGAAAATGCAAAACGAATGACACCATTTGAGTAATAAACAAAACTCTTTAAAGGTGAACCAAAAATGTACTCTTGTGTAGAAATTAATTTTTGTAAAATAATTAATCTATTAAAATATCTAGTTTGCGTGAATGGTTTCTCCGTGTTTTCCTGCCTCATATTTTACTTTTTTTTGTAGCATGCACGCAAACTGAGAAATTCAATCTGTATGATAAACTTATTGAATTATTACAGGTTTATCATAACATATTTAGGCTAATATCACCATATGTCATTCCTAGGGGCTGGGAAATTTCCCGGGTGCAACGACCTTTAGGCTTAACACCACAATACTCAGCAAACGCCAAACATGCCTGTCTGTTCAATGGCTAATACTTCAATGAAACAGATGTACATCGCTCAGGTAACTGGGGATTTGGTACTTGTTTTCTTGCACATTTGATTTTGACATAAAATCTAAGACGATACTCCAGAGAAACTGAGAACCGATTAAAAGAAAGGCGTACTCTAATGTGAATAAATTACAGCTTGTCATGAAATCAATTCGTGAAATTTCCTACACCCTATTCACTCATTTCAGTATTTGTATTGCTGAAAAATTAATTTAACTAATTGAATCGGAGATAAAGATCTGCAGGTCTATATCGAGTTGATTTTAGAGTACGAAACGTTATGAAGTTTAATATTTTATTTTTAACAACTCAATTCAGAATATTTTCTAATTGAGTACAGACATTTATAAACGAGTATAATCAACCAAATACCATTCTATAATTTACTTTCAGAACTCTCGAAATAGGACCCAGTCTTGTCAAAGAGGCAGCTGAACAAGGTTGTTGTTTCAATCCATCCAGTAGCCATACATATTTTCTGATTTCTTTACACATGTGGAGTGAGCATGTGTCTACATATAGGGTAATGCACTAGATATTTTCATTATTATTTTCAAAGACTAATAGGGATAAGCAACATTTGTAGCCACATATTGGTACATGAAATAGTTCTTAGTATTCAAAGGATTTTCTTGCTGGTATCATAATATTGTATATGTGTTAACAATATAAAAAAACCGTATGTTCTTGGAACAGCAGCAATTTGTGTTTCCCTGACTCGAATAAAGCATTTTAAATTTTTGCTGTCAACTTATTTTATTTAAAATATAATTTTCTCTTTCTCTGTATTATTTGATCAGATCAATCAGTTTGTTCGAAAATACGTTTTGTGTTATTCCCATTCTATTATAGTGAAAATATAGTTTTCAATCTGATAATATGGAAATAACACAATACGTGTTTTTACCTGTACCACCAATCGTAAAATGTAGAAATATGTACATTGTACAGAACTGTATTTTTTTATTCGTAGATAGATAAGTTTGACAAGTGCTCATTCGTTTCAAGTTCAATGAAGTATATTTTATCGTGTAAATTTTACTTGTAATTACTTTGTAATAAATAATAACTTACTTAAACAGTTTTTTTATCACAATATATTCAGAAATAAAATAACTGAATGGGTCAACACTACATAGAATTTTAAAGGTAACCTCATGTGTATATTAACTTGTATAAGAATGGGTGTATCTTAAAATTTACTGAAATAGTACAGAAGTTCAATTGATCTGAGACTCTATACAAATAAAGGTGTGTTCATTTGGGTAAAGAGGCATATTCGTAAGAAAAAAACGCAGCGTAGATATTAAGTTATAAGACTAAATTATTTATAGTATGGTAGAAACAGACGCCTACATTAGAATTTAGAGACTGAATTCCTGTGCTCGTGCTCACTGCTTACGTCACTTCAAGCGACTAAGAAGTGTGAGTTCGGCGCTATTCAGATTAGGCAGTTAAAAAAGTAATGATTAATAAGAAGCTATGTCGATAAGAAGGCCTTCGGTTTCAATAACAGACGCAATTAAAAGTTTATTTTGTTAGTGCGCGCGTAAGGAATCTCATTCTCGCCGAAAAGGTCTACAAGTATAGAAAGATTGTAATTGGTTATCTGACAAAAATACTTCACTTATAGTTCGAAAACAAATTTATAAACATTAAAAACTATGCAACTAATTACCCCTTGACTGATTTGATTCAACTAATTTTAAATGTCTATCGCACAAATATTCCTACATTTGCTAGGCGAGCTCTCTTCCGCTGGCAATTGGATACCTCCGCCAAACCCCTTTCCAAACCTTTACTGCTACCTGATTGTCCCCTCAGCTACAAACCACTTAGGCCTCGCACCAAGAGTTTTTCCTTATTTCAAGACTAGGTGCTAAAAGGAACTAAGAGCCATCCCTTAACATTTATACTCTCATGACCCTGCAAAGGAATGTGGTCAGGTCTGGAATGGGGTCTTAATAAGACATTTGCTGTCAACGTTGCTATAAAATAGTGTACCGTAGCTTAGGATTTGTTGATAACATTTTGTAACTAACATTTTGTAAGATACGTTGCCAGTGTTATTTTTTCGGTGTAAACTAGCCTTTAGATATGTGTCAAATACAAACTTCTGAAAGTTAAGAGCCCTATGCAGCTGCCGCATGAACATTGCTGCAAAGTTTTTTTTAAGTAGTACTGCTAGATGTGTGTTCGATATCTTTATTTAAGACAGTAATACACATTTAAAATGATGCTTCTATATTTTTTGTTTTCTAGAAAACATGCCTTGAAACGTGGTTCCGGTGCATCTCAGAATGGCTAAAAACTTTTTTTTTTCAGACTGCTGTCGTGTAAAAATTATCGACCGGAATCGTAAAACAAAAATTTATAAGCATATGAGCTCGACGTTACTTAACATTTTTCGTAAAAAAGTAGTAGGGTCACTACTTAGAGTCCAATAGAAAAATGCCTGCGACCGAAACATTGTTCTCTGTTTTCTCACCCCGCGCATAAAGGCGATACGGTTATTGAAGCATGAGCCAATATAGCTCTTATCGTCTGGCTGTTGACGTACCTCAGACGCGGCATCTAGTACTTGCCGGATAGCGGTCTAACGGTCGTCCAAGTAGGGACAATCATAATTCTATATTTCTATGAAATAGTGACAGTTTTGTAGTCATTACTAGGGAGCACATATTACTGTTACGAAAAACATTTATCTCAGTCTGTTTCCCCATAATGGCACTTCAAAGTCTAAATTTGCATGTTCATTTGCTCTGATAAGCTACAAAAACCATTGAACAAAAGTAAATTAAAACATTCACACTGACACTGCATGTTACGAGCTATTGTTTAACGTGCTTTGAAATTCACTACAGAACATTTTTTTGTATAGAAAAAAATCTGTAAAATAAGCAAACAAATTCGAAATTTCAGAATTTCTTTTAAATTACAAAAATATTTTGCAATGGATTTTAAAACATGTCAAGAAGTAGCCCGTGACATGTAGTTTCAGTTTGATTTTATACATTTGTTAATGTGTATTGGTGGTTTGTGGTTTTTAAGAATTAAAAACGTGCCAATTTTGACTTTGAAGTGCTATTATGGGAAAACTGGCTGAGCTAATTTTTTTTGTAAGTGTAAAATATACTTTATAGTAATGTCTACAAAACTGACACTATCTCATACAGTATAAACTTACGTTTTTTCCCTACTTAAACATCCTTAACATGGTCTTCTATTCGGTAACGAGAGCGGCGGAAGCGACGTCTCTGTACATTCCAAACGTACTACGTCCTGGCCACTTTGGTAAGTTTTATCGCACTGAGCTTTCGTCCCCCTGACCAGGCGCTTGTTCGTGCACGCTTCATTCCCGTTACGACCATGCTCTCTGGTTTTTACTATTTCCATGATTAGTCTAATCGTTGGATGGTTTTGACTTGCGAAAGGTGAAGGAAAGTTCTTATTTGGTGGATTAGTACAGTTTGTTGTCCTTATTAATATCCCGATTTGGCGACCTCGAGCGACCGCCGCTCACGCCACCACATTGTTGTTACCGAAAACCGATTTTTCGAGGATATCTTCTCATCAACGCCATCTACGTCAAAAATAGGTATGACAAAAATTATTAAGCATTACATTTTCTGCAACTTGCGTACAAATATTTTTCAGTCAGACAAATAGTTCACGAGTTACAGCGGTGCCAAGCTCAGCGAATGTCTAAAATTCGAGCAATCGATATCATTTTTATCGAATTTTCAGTAAATACTGCGTACGTAGTAAGTGTATTTCACTCATTTCCACTCCACCATGGTAGAGTAAGAGGTGCGTTTATTTTAATGTGGTATCTCCGTTAGGCCTAATTTACGATTCTTCATTAATGATGCTCTCTCTTTCGTTTCGATGCCATAGATGGTCCAGTCCAGCATCTCGGACATCTGTAGCTTCTTGCAAGTGTGTTTCATTATCTTCTAAGATTTCACCTCAGTTTTCTTCTTCGACTTTGTGGGACAGTAATTTCGCAACATGCAGGTTGTTATTCTCGTCTTCTTTTTCTCCGGAGTCAGCAAAAATGTATGCACTGTTTTCACACGCGTCTCCATTGCAGCATGTGCAGATATCGGGACACTAACCTGTTTTCCTGCACCCACAGGCTCCACCGCACCCTTTCTTGCACTTGCAGGAAATTAATTTCAGAAGTGATTCGGGTGCATGGATCTTTTGTTGTTTTCACTGGCATAAGCTCAGTCTTGCTTCTTTCCCAACCTAATCGCTCTGGATCCTCGTGTATATCATACCAAGCCTGAACTTGATGGTAGGTCCGAAGGGATTGTTGCCGCGCAGCTTCTCTTGTAGGGGTAAGGTAGCAAGATTGAATCTGCTTTTCGCCACTGATCTCGCGAAATGCAGATAGCGTAGGGAGCCCAACATATTGGTGCTTTCTTTGGAAATGCCGTAAAAAGAGCAAAAAAAAAGCATTCCCCTGCAGTAGCAATAACTTCAGGATTTGCGCTTCTGTCTTTTTGTATAGTTTGGCAGAAATATTCGTTCTTTTAAAGTGTTTTTATATACTTTCCTTTCCTTACGTTGAATACAGCAGAAGTAGTGTTACAACAACTAAACGAATGCCAGAACAATATGCTGTGCACCATTATTCCTCCATAATGTAGATTTAGAGGAGAGTAAATTTTATTATAATTTTACCTCTGCCTGGTTTGCTAACGTAAATGTTTGGCGTGAGATCTCGCCAAAGCTGTAAGACGAGACGATCTATATATTCTCCCACTATGAATACGACACAAATGATGCTGACATAATAATCGCTGTGTAAACGATCAGTGTGTCAGCATCTTCTATAGCCTGATGCACTGTGAAATTATAATTCTCAAGTATATTTTATAACAGCGAAATCAAGCTACTTATATTTTTTCCATTGAAGAGAAACTTTTCTTACAAAACAGTTGGAACCATCGACTCGTCGAAATGTACGTCTGTGGATGTTTGTTTATTTGAACGGTGAAGTTTTTCTGCACTCTTCGTCCATTTGGTAGCTGTGTTAGTTGGATGTACCCGTATAAAACAATGATTGTGTTAGAATCATAATACCATTGCACGTACTGAATGTAGTTTGTTTAGATCGATGCAGACGAATCGTTTCTATGACATATGACTCTGTATAGCAGATATCCACCATCTTAGACAGAAATGTTGATTCCTAATTCGGTGCCAACTGGAACAGGCGTAAATGCTTTGTATAGTGAAGATTTTGTGTCCTTGTCATTCCCTCTTCGCTAAAAAGAGCTAGAGGAAATGGGGCCAGTAGTAAGATTTAGCCGGTTCTGGCACATGGATTCTGTGTGAGGCACCCGCCCAAGTGAGGCACCACCCGCCATGTTGTGACGTCACGTCCCCGGCCGCCATGTTGGATGACCTTGACATTTAACATTGACCTTGACCTTAAGTGTCAAATTACCAAAATTTTCCAAAATTTCGAAAATTTAAAAAAAAATTAAAAAATTCAAAACTTTAAAATTTTGAAAACAATTTCTAAGTTTCAAAAAATTTCGAAAAATAATATTACCTCCATTTTGTTTCCTGTCGCCATCTTGTTTCCGGCCGCCATCTTGGTGTTTCTTCCAAAAATTTTTAGATTTCGCATTCCATTATAACCACGCACGTATTTAATAAATAAAATATTTAATAAAAAACTTTTTAATAAAAAACTTTTTCGTAAAAATCTTTTTAGCAAAAAATTATTTAATAAAAACTTTTTATATAAAATTATTTAATTAAATCAACTACCGACACATCTTACCCGGACGAGCTCCATCGACACACTGACGCCCCCCACCACTTTTTACTTGTATATATTAACTAATACCCCCTCCCCCTTCCCCTATCACGCACATTAATTTAATAGGCCGTTAGTCACGTGATGAATTTCCCCCCCTCCTTCCCCTACTTTCCCCTCTCTCCAACACTCGCGTTATAACCCGCTCAAACTACTACTCCCCCTCCACCCCCCTCTCCCAACTTTACCACCCCTTTTTATCCTTCATATTAAAATATATTTCCTTTATAATTCTCACTTCACAGCACGTCACCAGTGTCTTCACATAGCAGCTAGATCACCGTAAGTAGTAACAACTATCGTTTGTGACTACGTATTGATCATCAATTTTAAAATTATCGTTTTTTTTTTTAACATTGTAACTATAATTTCAAAAACTTTATTTGAATACCATTAATGAATTCTACTTAAACATGACTTATTTCTTAGCTATATCCGATTAATTCCCAATAAAATCAATCAATTATTAAAAAAACTTGTTGGTAAATATTTTTATTATACCTACAAGGACTTTATTTCCTACGGAACTTCATCGTATACACTAACACTCCTACCAAATTAGCTACATTTCCTTCAATTTCCGATAAAATTAATCATTCGTTTTGAAAATAACATATTTATCAGGACAGTTACATCGAAGAAACAGGCGTACAATTTCATATTCATACTACATATGCTAAACACACCACTTTTACGCCCTCGCACCTACCATAGAATACCCCCTCACAACTTTACCTTCACTCTCCAACAGTCCTGTCAGAACCTGTCCGAACTGATCATTACACTCTTCTGCAGTACATATACGCGCGTATGACATTGTCTCTGCTTAGCGAGCAGTTTCATATACACGACATCACGCAGCCATGCATATACCATCATCCAATCTCCTATCACTGGCCTTCTTCCATATCAGAACAGCTACCTCAGTTTCATATATTACTATTTTTATTATATCTTTATATTGTACTCGAAAAAAGTATTTAAATCGTAATATTTATTCTCGTCAAACACCCACGTTAATTAAAAAAAAACTGTTTCCTTAATTATAAAAAATTATGTACATTCAATATATAATAAACTCCTTGTAAAACAAACACCACATACCTTGGAAATATATTTAGTTTTCACTTTAAAACTATCACAGTCAAGTCCATGTATTGCTTGATTAAGCATCAAAAAACCTTAGTTCATTGCGCTCATCAACTTCGTATCGTCACAATGCAAACTAAGGCTTCGTAACAGAATCTTCATCCATGCTTCGTTGACCCAGTTTCATATATTGTCAGTTTTGTCAAGGAAGTCCCATGTGCCGACATAGTCATTGTCATGTAGGTAGTTATCACCGGTGAAGATATCGCCAACAGAGGTAAAGCTACCGCAGTGCTAGTCGAAGTTGTTCAGCACGAGCTCACATCACGTCATAACTTATTCACTGATGTAGATAAAATTCTGCTACACTGCTACAATTCCCACTAGTTACAGGAAATATCGAACACATACTGTTATTTTTTTTTTCCGAAGTGAGTTGTGGTCATGGGCAAGTTACGTCGCATATAACCCGACTCAATCATCTCTTATTCATTCAATTTAATAAATACCATACAGTGGTACGTGCTTCGTCCTGTTCTCTTTCCTACAATGTGTGTCTTAATACGGTACCGGTTTAGTGTAATAGCACTCCAACCATACATTTTATTTCTTAACTCAGTGATTTTCCAACTGTTCCCAAGGTTATCGAACCGAATTTTCTTTCATACTATGATGTAATGTACGCTAGTCCTTGCTGATTTCATTTCAATATATGTCTTCAGACTACCTCAGAAAGCCAAACACATGAGTACAATTACATTATTACTATAAATATCTGTACAATCGTAGATGCTTTAGCTTGTCAATTTTCAACACGTTCGTCTTAATCATCTCGTCATATTCCCATTGACGGATAGACATATTAATACACCTGAACTCGCGCCCGCACTTTTAACACCCATAAACCAAACAGTCCTTATTCATACATGTTTTTCGTCTCATACCACCTACTCTACCATGTCAACATGTACTATAAATCATGCCACAGAATCAACAAGGGTATCTTGAAGTCATTGACAGATATTCCGGGCTGTTCACATATGAAACAGAAGGTAATGATGGCTTCGCCATTAACACATCATTCGTAGTAGGTTCAATGTTCTCCTAAGTTCATCCCATCGTCGAATCATGTTGCTTTCCAGGGAGAATATCATGACATGTACTTATATGCTATACGTGCATACAGTCTACAGCTCTAACATCAATATGCTGTACAACACTGGTTTGTATTACATTTACTTATTCCTAGTTTCCATACAGCGTATCAACACGCAAATGTCTTGTATCACTGGTATCTAGAAGATGTTGACATCGATTCTCACAAAGTTAAACACGTAACGGTTACAATTTCCTTAAATGACGACGCATAGCTACAGAGAAGAGACCTTATCAAATACTAACCCGTATACCGTTTCTAGTTGTTGCTTTTGTCCAATCCAGATATCCTAGTTTTCTCAATGGTACATACTATGAATAATACTTTAATGTCGTCCAGCGTCACGCACACATACTAATATTTTACCATTAATACATGCTTGCGGTAAGAACACACACGAATATTTTCCATCTTCACTGGAGTTAATGTTACCTCTTCACTATTGAAATATCACCTCTCCAAGACTACTGATATTCGTATACTTACTGCAGTTATTAATACAAGTTTTCTTCCTTTTATCTTATATCCAGTCTTGCAAACCTATTTGTTACCGAATTTCATGTTTTATTTTAAAGTGCATTCGTATATACATTTCTCATTTCTTTGCTATAGATAAAGGAAAGCAACCCTTTGTAGTTCGAGTCTTGACTCTGTACTTTGTCTCGTAATGCAAACCAAGATACCAAAAAATTTTTCTCACCTTAATTTACGTCTACATTTTACTTTCTGAAAATACATCACACCTCTTACCGAAGGACATATCTGTAGAAGGTTACGGTACAGCCAGTAGCATGTAACACTCTTCGTAGGGTAAGGTTCCAGTAGTTAGAGTTATTATCATTCAAGATGGAAGATCTTGTCCAGTATAGTCAATCATTTTCCGCCATCAACAGACATCATATACGATGCGTATCGTGTATGTAAAATACATTATACTAATAAGCGGGAGTAAAAATGATTACGTGTAAGGCTACAGGTCTTTCCTTCATTCGCTTTTGTACATAGTATGTAAATTTGGGACCAAATACATTATTTCATATATTTAAGAGTTTCTTCCATATGTATTTCAGTTCTAATACGTCTTTATTTCCTTTCAAGTTCCTATCTCACAGTCAGACTAAAACATAACCATTCTTCCATCGCTAAAGACTTTGATGTTGGTCGCTAACTAAATTCTCTCTCTCACCCTGACCATTCTTAACGATTCCATACGTAAAAAATATATAAACCTACTTACATTAACCAACAATGTATTACTAATATACAGAACAGATATTTCTACTTTGCCCGTCTTAATCATACTCGACCCCTCCTTTCTACCCTACATATCGTTGTCAGACAGGAGCATAACTTTCATAAAAATAATTACAGTACAACAAAAAACTTAAGATGTGTCTTCAGTATTTTTTATATTTAAACGTAACTATGAATGATTTTTACCTTGCACATTAATATCAGAGACCGTCATATTTATATCCACCATGAATTACAAAAGTGCTTCCAAAATGCGATTTTTAATGTAATTTAATTCGGCTACGTTTACAGTTGTGAAAAAAAAAATATTTTTAATAGAGACTTATACGCATATTCGATTATTTTCATTAACATCACATTTTTTTAAATTAAATCAGATCGAGCAAATTAAAATACATTTACTTTATTCGCGTGGAGACTCCTGGGGCCCGTTTCACAATACATACAATTTACACGTTTATAAAGTACAAGTTACAAGAGAAAGTTTACAAGTGTCTTGTAGGTTTCGGTTCACTATAGAATCATATTTACTTGTATGGATGGGGTGCAACCAGTTTCACAACACAAACAAGTTTACAAAGTACAAGTTCTCCAAGAAAATGTTGACAAGTGCTTGTAGATTTCGTTTTACAATGAAATAGTATTGACTTGTATAGTTTGGGTAGTTTAAAAAGTCAGCTAATAAAAGTTTACAAGTTTTTTGTTTTGTTGATAGCAGTGCTGTTATTATTTGTAGCAATGGCCCCGATTCTAGTTACTAATGAGAAGAGACTGATAGTATTACAAAAAATAAGAGAAGATAAAGACATTCTTTTCGGTGCATTTTCTAAGAAACTGGACAAAAATATCAAGAATGAGAAGTGGAAAGAAGTTCATAGTT
>PNEQ01092957.1:0-10963 GCA_003012365.1 Medauroidea extradentata
GGAGTTAATGCTGGTGCAGTTCCTTGGGAGGAGTTAATGCTGGTGCAGTTACTTGGGAGGAGTTAATGCTGGTGCAGTTACTTGGGAGGAGATATGCTGGATGCGTCGTCGAAGGGAATTAGATGCCATTTGAGCACCTTCTTTAGAGGCGGTAGGCACGTGGCGAGCAAGCAAAAGTCGGCCTTACAGTCCGCATGTTGACAGGCTACTGTCGCGCTCATTGGTTATTCGACGTGCAAAGAAGTGACGTCATTATATTCACTCTCCTACATATTTTCTCTGTTTTATTTTGGAAAATGTACACAAAATTGATGGAAGTTTTTTTGTTCACTGGCGTATATTTGAAAATTCGAAACATACAAACGTAGGTACAAATGTTGTGCTTGCGCTGTAACATTTTCTATTGAGTCATTTCTGAGAAAATACACATGATTGCTTATTTGCACGTATCTTCGTGATATAGGACTAATAACGTACTCGTACCAGATTAGGTGTCCCCAGTTTCTTATTTGTTGCTTCGTTTTCGAAATGCGTTGTCAGATGAAATAAGAATAAAACTGCTGTCGTGCGGCGTCCTTGGGTCTAGTTTGTCCCACGCGGTTCCAGGGGTCGAGGGCTCGGTAACTAGTTCGTCTCCCACTCCCTGGGACGCGCTACTGCTGCCACCTGCAGGGCTCTGACCCTGGCCCGCCTCAGTCAGCGCTCAATAAGGAGCTTACAAAGAGAAATATCTGTAACTTATTAATTATAAACCTACGTAGCTGGTGAGCAATACTGGGATAAAGCCGGCGGAGAATGCTGTACTACATAGGTTAGGCCCTAAATAAGTAAGTATTAATTCTGTTTTATGCGATAGTTAATTCCATATTTATAAAATTGGAGTGAGTTGCATGACTCCAGGTATATTTGCTCATGAGTTTCGTTTATAGGCCTACGTAAGTTAGGGCGCGTTCTAGAGTAATTTTCATCACCACGTTTTTATTTTTATTTGTTTCCGTTATTTTTTCCTTATTTTTGACTCAAAATTTGACTAAAACTTTTATGAAATGTTTTCTCTCGTAGTTTTTACGTAATGGCTTATACAAATAAAACCATGGCAATGAAAATTGCTGTAAGCCGTGTCCAATGTACTGAATGTAACGGGCATCACGCGGATATTCCAACACGATAGGCCTAATAGGCCATCAACACGAGAGTACTTTATGGTTTGTAATCAATGTCAGGAGCTCTGCTGTTTCCGTAAGACAGTTCTAAATGAAACAACTGTGATCCTTTATGCGTTGCATAATTAGCCCTCTGGGGAAACGTGACATTATCTTGTTCCCGACTGTGGACTTCACAATTAAGTTTTATAAGGGGGGGGGGGGGGGTGGGACTAGTATTAATATTTTGTTATAGTCTAAACAGAATTTTTCGTAAACATTTGAAGTGCGTTAGTAAGATTGTAATTCCCGTTCGAATTATGAATCTTTTAGCCCGAAACTCGCCAGAAAGTTTGTTTTCACGACAATATGTATGTGAGAAAATTTCTTTATGTAGATTGCAGCACGTCTTCTCGACCTAATCAAACAGTAAGCGTAATGTTTCAGTGAAGGGCATGGAAAGCCAAAGAAAGACTGTGAAAGTAATTTAATAATAATTGAGTACTGCGACCCTTGCATTATCAGCAAAAAATTCCATGCTGTATCTGGGATTTGTGTTCAGGAATGCTTTAAGTGCTTAGCCGCCACAAGTGCTGGGCACGTTTGTTCTAATTTTGGCTGACTCTTTCCGGATACTTTCCCACCCTTGAGACTTTTCCCATCTAGTTTGGGTTTCGAGCTAATGTTCGATGCGATGAGAGGCAACTCTCCTTCAAACAGATCGGCTGATACCCGCACTCTATTCTTATAGCCCCTATACTTTGTGGCGATATTATTTATTGGCCCGGCGTTGCTGGGTGTGGGTGGGATGTAAACTGGGCGGGAGAGAGGGTAGAAATACGAGAGCACTTGTCCTGGGGGCGCGGGTTGTCGGCGAACGGCGCTAACCTACAGCTTATATCGCGTCTCTATCTTGTCGGATCTTTGCAGCGATTGTCCGGAGCACTGTGTTTATCTCGCCGTCGCGTCGGTCCGGCCGGCTTTCGCGCCGTCGTCGAGTGCTGAAGGCAGATGTTTGACTACTCCTGCGTAGCGAGTCTTCGTCGCTCAGTTTCATGGTATCCCCTCTGTGAGTGAGTGAGGGATTTTGGTCAGCGCTCAACATCGAAGTCTTTAGCGCTGGTGAGGGGTGACATGAGGTGATTATGGAGCAGTACCGGAATAAAAGGGGGAGCGGGAGATCCCCGAGAAAATCCGCGGACCAGCGGCATCATCCGGCACGATTCCCACATGCGAAAATCCGGGGACCGACCCCGCCGGGAATCGAACCCAGAAGGCCTTGGTGGGAGGTGAATGGTCTGACCATTCGGCCACCGCGGCCCCTTCCACGCTGTTTCGGGCACTGAAGTTACATCATATTTGTGATGTTGCCTATAAACACGTACAGTGGTTCCAAGATAAAGTATTACTGGCACTCTAATTACATGGTTGAAATATAGGATGTCCAGAAACTGTCGCTTAATTAGCTTATCACAGGAATCCTGTACTGAATTGGAGACGAAAATGCTAGTAGCAAAATGTTGTATGATAATATTTTACACGCACAATGTGGCACCACAGCACGGAGAAAGTTGCCTCATGGCATTATTGTACGTATTTTACGTCGAGTATATGTAGAATCATGTTTGGAATGCTTGGGATTTGAACCTGCGCTGATAGTCTGATGGTCTGAAGAGTGATAGTAAGATATGAATGGAGTGATAGAGGGGGTAGTTAGTACGTGCTCTGGTGCTACATTGTGCACGAAAAATAGCATCGTACAACATTTTACCACTAATATTTTCGTTTCCTATTTAGTCCAGTGTTCGCGCGGTGAGCTTATTATGCCGCAGTTTCCGGACATCCTGTGTATTGAATTAAAATAAAATGGTTTAGGCATCGTGCTACTAATTTATAGTAAGTAATTATTTTATAAAAAAAACTGTTTTACTCAGTTGGCTTACAAAAATTCCTATATAGCTTAACAGTTCTCAATGTTATATCCTAGAAATATTTGCCTCAGTCACGATAGACGCACGACGAACAGTACTTCGCTAGTTTTGCGTTTGTTCTAGGCTGTTTAGAAATGTTTTTTTCACTATATTGTATGTCGCATTGACAATATGTTAAGTTCTTTTGTGGTGTTTTGCAAATTAACTTAGTAAAATATTAATTGTTTTGTTCGTTGTTTAGCCCATTATGATTAGTATTTATCATAATTCGTACAACCATATGTCTACATCATATTTTACGTTTTGAAGTGTGTATTTACAGTGCGACGAAAACTTTTCAGATTCACCTTATTTGTTTAGCATGTAACCAGCCGAAATAGAACTGTCTCGAATATATGTGCGGTTGTAAGATTTGTTTTTCTCCGCTGTCGTACCTACAAACTTGGTTTCGATCTGTATATGTTTATATATTACTGTCGAGTTTCCTTTGAGAATGGCGATTTTCAAAGAATATTTTATATTACCTACACTGCAGTTTTCAAGTAATTGGTGAGTCTGTATATGTTATTCGAACTGGTTACCGTCTATAATTATTGCGTATTTACTGACTATGGATTCCACCCTTAGAATCAAAATCTGTGCTTAAGCAACATTATAAGTAGTGCTTGTTTCAAGTATTGCTTATTTGCTGACTACGAATTCCACCCTTAGAATCTGTGGCTCAATAATTTCGTTCCGTCCTTATAATGTTCTTCTTATCATGGTGTATTGTCGGCAGTATTTCAAATAGGTTGGTTTTAGCGTATACGAAACGTTTCAGACCTTACTACTATCATACCCTAGTGTTAGTATCGTGCCGGACGATGCTTTTTGTCGGCGGATTTTCCAGAGATCTCCCGTTTCCCCGACTTTTCATTCCGGCGCTGCCCCACAGTCGCCGCCTGCTACCCTCAACAGTGCTAAAGACCTCGATGTTAAGCGCTAACCAAAATCTCTCGCTCACGCACTTATTATTCGTGAGTTTGCAAACGGAACCCGGTAAATTATTATGGACTGTGAAAATAGGTGTACGATGTTGAACAGCGTAGGAACAATGTATGGCTGGACATTGGGTACATAAATTTCACTTTGTGTGAGCAGGTAATGCTGGCTACCATGTTCGTTCTCTCATCTCCGACGTAAGTTGTAGAACATTTACGCTTTACTTTACTTAATTTGTGTGTAATTTTAGCGGCGTCATGTTTCGTGCGATCATTTATGCGTTCATATTTTGTAGCAATAGTAGGTGGTTACATCACGCTGAAGATGAAGCCTTGTTTGAACAGAAAACGATCAAAAATAAAATACGATGGTGGTTGCGGGATGCTGCCCGAACAATCTCTTTTAAATTGGGCGTTCCTGCCCCGAGGGCTGGCTTTCGCTGGCTCGGCTTTTACGAATCGATTTTCAGATAACATCTTGTTCATTACATCGGACGTGCTTCGTTAAAACGCAGCGCAAGTTGTATTAGCATGTCTGCAATTAATAGGCGCACGGCGTTACGCAAACGGTAATTTATAAGTTGGCCGACGAGACGTACCAATTAAGCAAGGGGCTGCATGTGGCATGTATCGTGCAGAACTGCTTGTAGGGGAGAAAGCTCGTTGCACGCTATTCAGACGCCACAGTTAGCTCATCTTGCGTGGCGCCCATCCCCGAACTGTTGTCGAGTCATCTTACAAGTCTATTTTTTTTTTTTTTTTTTTTTTTTTACAGCGCTCACCTCTCACAATGGCGACCCGGGCTCGATTCCCGGTATTGTCGACCCGGATTTTCCTATTCGGGAATCGTATCGGACGATGCCGTTGGTCGACAGGTTTTCTTGTGGAGCTTTCGTTTCCGCCCGCCCTTCATTCCAGCGCTGTTCCATTATCACCTCATGTCACCTCTCACCAGCGCTGAAGACCTATTTGTTAAGAACGCCGCCTGCCTCGGAGTCTAGAAAGGATAAGGATACATGTAGGATACTATTTGGTGGTGTTCAAAACCTATCGAACCGACATGTATATGGCACTATTTTTTCCCCATCTCTGTGCGTCCCACATTGTTAGGGAATGTTTTAGGCGGTTATGTTATTAATTTTTAAATACCCTTAATACTGTGAGCAAACGAGTATTTCTATTTCCAAGAAAAATACATACACACTCACTCACAAACACAACACTTGCAAAGACTCTCCGTACTAGGATTCATTATCCACTTGGTCGGATAAGGTTTTATCGTGCGAGACATCGCAGCAACTTACTCGCCGAGAGAAAATTGCTAAAACAACGTGGCATTTAGTTGTGAGAGGGAAAGCAAGTGAAGTTTGTTTGTACAGTGTGCGATGGGAAAATAATGTTGTTCTTCAACCTGGTTGGGAATAGTTGTTGGCGCGTGCGGCGCGCAGCGTGTAGAAGGAGAGATCCTCCCCGCGGACGTATGAACGGGTTGTGACGTGCCCGGTATGTAACGGCGTTAACGAACCGCGCGATAGTCATCGCCGCTCATTACCGCTGCGCGCGCTAATTAATTGCACCGCGGATAGAAGAATCCGGTCCAAGAGACAGCGCCCTCCCTCCAGAAGCCACGTCGCCCCTCTGTCGTCTTCATTCACGTGCAGGGTCTCGCGTGCCTGCCCAAATACCCGCTGACAACGTCGCCGGAGTGCGTCAGCGAGGAGGACTTCCTTCACCGCATGCACTTTCACTTCGCTTGAATATCAGGGTGACCACAGACCTGGAGAAACATGGACCTTTCAGGACAATTTAATAGAATTTATGTCCATCTGAGAAATTTCACCAGAATTTTCTCGTATGGCTTTTATTTGAACTGCCATAAAAGCCACAGAATGGAAAATAGTGGCGTTTTGAGAGCACTTACTTTCTTGTTATAAAGCTTCCATCAAGTGGATGTGTTTAGGCCAGGGGCGTAGCCAGGATTTCTGTTAGGGGTTAGGAGGGGGGGTATCAACTTGAGAATTTTCACAACACAATAAGGGGACACCGATCACACGTCACGAAGCGGGAAGCGGGAAGGGGGGAGGGGGTCCGGCGGTCCTCCCTCGGGAAAAAAATTTGGTTTCAATGTGCAAAATGAAGCAATTTGAGCAGTTTTTGTACCCAAACGATGGATATAACACTGCTAATCTTATCTTCGAGCAGTTAATTTTCATTTTGGGGGGTGGGGACATATCTCGATATTCCCCCCTCTGTATACGCCACTGGTTTAGGCGTTATCATACTGTCAAGTTCATTGCTATTTGCACAGAATTTTTGTCAGGTTCACTGGCTGGGGAACACATATTAGATAGGACTTGAAATATTTACCTTTATTGAAAAATGCATTGAATAAATTCCAAAAAATAAGTTGTTTTATGCTTGTGAAAATTAACGACCGTTTTTAGTTTTCTGTCGGGAAAGTCGTGGAATAATAAGAGTTTTCTTTGTTGCAATATGTAATCACCATGGAACTCATGTTCTTATCCCAAGATATTTACTATGAGGTTTTATTGCGGTTCTGTTCTTATTTACGTACGGAGATTGTGTGTGCGCGTGTGTGCGCGTGTGATACCCACAATATTTTTTCTCCTCCTATAGTAATAAGATTAATAAGAACACTAGGTTTGTGGTCCTGCATAATGGGTATTCTTGCAGAATCCGTAACACAACTCTGTTCAAATAAAGGCAGCAATCAGGTTTGGTTAATTTAAATTGTTCCTACAAGAATCACAACTGCAATACATCGACAGAAAGCTCAACTGTTACAGTTTTATTATAGTTTGGAGTGTTGCAGGAAACAATTAAAATTATTGCTGAAGCTGTTTTTCTAAAATGACAGTTTATGTTTCGTGGAAGGAATATGTGCTCAATGCCGAGTTATAACTGCAGTTATAGAAACAATCACAAACATCACAGCTACTCTCACATCTGCTGGTACTGTCATCAACATCTAAGAGTCTGATAAATGTGCCTTGTTGCTTCCATATTGGATTGATGGTTCCAACAACCATTGGACTTAAAAATGGCTGCGTGGTATAGAGCATGTTACCTCCAATTTTAAACAACATATTTTAAGCAATACACATCAAGACACAACACAAGTAAAGTCAGCAAGTATGTGTTATGTTTCAAATGTCAACTACTCTTAATGCTTTTTTTATATGTAACACATGTTGTATTTTATTTTTTAGTTCGTCTGTCACCATGCATTTGTACAATAAATTTCTCATAAAATTAGGAATACATACGGCTTTGCATCTGATATGTACACAGCCACTTAAAAATTAGCTTCGCAATTGTCTCGTATTTAAACACCTAGAAACTAATTTTTGGAATAAAGGTGTTTCGTAGATGTAATATTTGTTAACGATAGATCTACGAGCAGAAATGATCATTATACTTATCGTAAAGGGATTTTGCCGCAACCGTTCAAATGTTCCATGCGTGAGGCGGCTATCAAATACATGCCCGTGCCCACGGGGTTTTCGTACACAAGCATGTAGGTAACTACGAGGTATTCCGCACAGATAGAAACACGCTAAGCCATGGAGTTAGGCCTCTTTTTCTACGAAGAATTGGCCTTATAGTAGTAACGTAAATCATTCTGTCCACCACACTAGAAGTCGATTTTTTTGTATGACTGTCAAAATGGCGAACTCAATTGTCTATGCATTCAATCAGTGACTTTACGTACGTCACATCATCTCGATTATAAATACTTCTATGTACACAAGTGATTTGCTGTATACCCACATGAAATTATTAAATGTATTCATATCTCGTATCTCCAACAGCCAGCCTCGCTGATTACACGTTTCCTATTTCAAAACTTTCTGAAGTTCAAATTCTGCGCCAATTTTTGTCGAGCTCAATGCATGCCTTGAAGCAATTATAAAATAAAACTGAGAAAAACACGAGCGCTTGCAAGGAATCAATTAGTAGCTCTCAGCAGCAGTACCCATGTGAAGTTATTCAAGGCAATCATATTTCATCTGCAAATATATCGGTTGAGAAGTCGATCTCGTTTCACCATAAGATTATATCAACGTCCTGATTGTATAGATCTATTAACTCTCCCGTGTCTCAAGTCACGAACTGTGTCGTAACCGTAAGACAGCATGAATTGATGCTCTCACAAGATATGTGTTTTACGACTATTAGTGCGGCCATTAGTGTTTCAATTTTGCTTCTCATGGAGCGTTACAGAGTCGTTCGGAAAATCGCATTGTTCAACCCAGGATGGATCATTGAAACACGAGGTGAGTTCAGTATGATCACTGTGGAAGTTCAAAATGTTCGTGGTGTCCGTAATGCTCGAGCGGTATCTTGAAAGCTGCTCTAATATGTGGAGTAATAGCAATACAGCTTTATATTTCGTAATTTTTACTACGTCGCTTTTGGCGGAAACGCCACATTAGAGTGGAATGTGAACTAAATTGCTTGTTTGGGACTACCTGCCTCTTGATTCCTCTGTGATCGAGAAGTCTTGGCGCCCTAGGCCAGCCATCGTAGCCTGACAAGTATATCCATGCTCATTTATGACAACCCTGCTTTCATGGCTAGGCGAGACACAAAAAATACCTTCGCCCGTGCCTGTCGAGATATTATCTGCGTATAATACATTGTAATTGATTGCCGTGTCACACGAAACGTCTTTCACGTCATCTTGTAATCGTAGCGATCAACTGGCGAGATGTTTGCAGCGTCAATCAGTACTATCCCAGTTTGTATTTAGTATTAGAAACAGGTTGAAATCTTCGCCGCCATCAAAATTATTAATCTGTGTTTCCGGGTTCATAAGGCTGTGTTTTGGTTTATGATGAAGTTTTTGCCCTTCCCTCGCCTCCTTTTTTTTTTTTTTTAACACATTATTTGATAGCTTTTATTACGTCTTATCTTAACGCGATATATTTACTCCAGAATTTTCACTTTCCGGAAATAGGAAATACCAAGTTATTTTTGTTCGGTTATTGTTATCCCAGTTGGTTTAATTTCTATGTGTGTGTGCGTGCGTGAGCGTGCGTGCAGTATACATCATTTGCATGTCCTAAATTTTAATGAAGGTTTATAGGGTTCTTATGTATTTATTTTTATTAATACGTTGCCGTTATCCTAACGTATGAAATTATTATCTTATGCTCATTATACATACTTCATACAAGCAAGGCTAGAAGCACTTTGTGAGTACATTACAATCATTGTCGTTGTCTCGCCTTTTCAGTGAATTCATTAATTTTTGTGAAGTGCGGTAGAAGTTTTGACCTAAATTTTTCCTTGGGGTTTATTTTGCGGGTACCGTAAAACTGGGTGATTAGAAACACTGGGGTGAATATAGAAACACAATTTTAAAGCTAAATTTTCGGTATTAATTTTGTTTTGAAAAATTCTTTTTTTTTAGGTAGACAGGTTAAAACAGTTTACAAGTAGTAGTTTTATAGTAATTATAATTTTTTTCCAGCAAAAGGTGTCAGCTAGGAATTTATTTATAATTTTGTTTCTATTCACTCCAGTTTATGGTATGTTTTTCAAAGGCTTTTTTTTGCATTCTTATTTATATCTTATATTTTGCCATGGTTTTACTTATAGTTCTATGTAGAGATGCTGTTTTATTGTGGTTGTGTCGATTGTTTACATATTTATGGTGGAAACTTAATCGTTTAAATGATGTGCCACGTTTATGCTCGCTGACATCCTCGTTGTTTGTTTGCCTTCAACATTCACTCTGCCCCCTCCTCTACCTCATCTACCACATCATCTTCGTGTTGGGCTTTGCCTCGTTTGGTGTCGCGTTAGTTTAGTGGTCATCCTTCGAAGTTCCACAGGTCAGCAGGTCGCCACTGTCGCAGGTGTTTTCTCGCCCACCGACAACAGTTTTTTTTTTTTTTTGTGTCTGCTCGACGCCCAGATACGTAAAAACATCTGAGGCATTGTAAACAACAGCGTGGATTCTGCGTGTTGCTTCTTTCTTCTTCGTAGTAATTCGTAGCTTATGATAATTTGCCAAATTCAGTTATCTTTGTTAACTTTAACTGTGAAACGTCCAAATCTGAACCTTTTAGCTTAATTTGAAGTATTTTTGCAGTATGTACATATGCTGGTCAGCTAACGTAGGCCGGAACTTGTATATGGACAAGAGATTGAATAGCTACGTATTCAGCAACGCCTTGTAGATTCGTTCATGCCAACAGAACAAATGGGAAACGTCGAAGAGAGACGAGAATGAAACTAGTAGACTTCGCTTACACTGTCGGGATCGACAACGTTACTAATAAGGTTTAATGCTACCGTATGGCAAAACACTAGTCGAAAATAATTTGTTTATAGGCGGTTCGGGATAAAGTGAGCACTAATAAAAACCCTGCTGAAGTTCTATTTTCAGACCAATACGTATCTTTCCACGCGTAACGGCTAACGAAGGGAAATATCTAACCTCTCTGGACACGTCACTTGATGTTTGCGCGTGTAACAGAACTTGTTCAGTCAGAATAAATCCATAAAGTTTGTTTAAAAAAAGTTTTATTAATTATGTAAAATACAATATTGTCGATTTTGGTTGCTTTTATTTCAATATTGTTGTATTTTATTAAGAAAATACACGGAACTATATTGCGTAATTTCGCTGCCAACCATACAAGCAGTAAAGCAACTGGAGTCAATGTTGAATTGTATGCAGTAAAGCCGCGTTTACACCGGAGCTGACAACATTGCTGCCAGCAAAAGCTGACAACATTTACAAAAATCGTACTTTTTATTCCGTCAACATTTGCTGCCAACAATGCTGTCAGCACCGAAAAGTGTTGGCAGCATTTACCCACCAGTAGTCGGTAAAGATCAAAGAATGTTGTCCAACATATGCTGGCAGCAATGTTGA
>PNEQ01092959.1:0-10406 GCA_003012365.1 Medauroidea extradentata
TTAAATATCGTATCGTATCGTTTCGTATCGTATCGTTTCGTATCGTATCGTATCGTACAATATCGTATCGTATCGTTTCGTATCGTATCGTAATCGAACATTACCTAACCTAAACTTACCTATCCTAATCTAACCTAACATAACCTCAATTTACCTAAATTAACCTAACCTAACCGATCCTAACCTAACCTATATTGACCTAAATTAACCTAAATTAACCTAAATTAACCAAACCTTACCTACCTAACTTAACCTATCCTAACCTAACCTATCGTATCGTATCGTTTCGTTTCGTTTCGTATTGTTTCGTTTCGTATCGTATCGTATCGTAACCTAACCTACCTAACATGACCTAACCTAACCATTACCGAACCTAAACCATCCTAACCTATCGTATCGTAGCGTATCGTATCGTATCGTTTCGTATCGTATTGTATCGTATCGTTTCGTATCGTATCGTTTCGTATTGTATCGTATCGTATCGTAACCTAACCTAACATAACCTAACCTAACCTCTCCTAACCTATCCTAACCTTATGTATTGTATCGTATCGTATCGTACCATATCGTATCGTATCGTTTCGTATCGTATCGTATTCTATCCTTACCTAACCTAACCTAACCTATCCTAATCTAACCTAACCTAACCTAAATTAACCTAAATTAACCTAACCTAACCTAACCTAAATTAACCTAAATTAACCTAAATTAACCTAACCTAACCTATCCTAACCTAACCTATTGTATCGTATCGTATCGTTTCGTTTCGTACCGTTTCGTTTCGTATTGTATCGTATCGTATCGTAACATAACCTAACCTAACCTAACCTATCCTAACCTAACCTATCCTAACCTATCATATTGTATCATATCGTATCGTATCGAACCATATCGTATCGTATCGTTTCATATAGTATCGTAATCTAACCTTACCCAACCTAAACTAACCTTTCCTAATCTAACCTAACCTAACCTAAATTAAACTAAATTAACCTAACCTAACCTAACCTAACTTAACTTAACCTAACCTAAATTAACCTAAATTAACCTAAAATAACCTAACCTAACCTAAATTAACCTAACCTAACCTAACCTATCGTATCGTATCGTATCGTATCTTATCGTATCGTATCGTTTCGTATTATATCGTATCGTATCGATTCGTATCATATCATAACCTTACCTAACCTAACCTATCGTTTCGTATCGTATCGTAACCTAACCTAACCTAAATTAACCGAACCTAACCTAACCTAACCTTATCTAACCAAGCCTAACATAACTTAACATAACCTAACCTATCGTATCGTATCGTATCGTATAGTTTCGTATCGTTTCGTAACCTAACCTAACATAACCTAACCTAACATAACATTATCTAAACTAACCTAACCTAACATAACCTAACCTAACATAACCTAACCTAACATAACCTAACCTAACATAACCTAACAACCTATCGTATCGTATCATATCGTATCGTATTTCATCGTGTCGTATCGTATAGTATCTTATCGTTTCGTATCGTAACGTATCGTACCATATCGTATCGTATTGTTCCGTATCGTACCGTAATCGAACCTTAGGTAACCTAACCTAACCTAAATTAACCTAAATTAACCTAACCTAACCTAAATTAACCTAATTTAACCTAATCTAAATTAACCTAAATTAACCAAAATTAACATAAATTAACCTAACCTAAACTAACCTAACATAATTAAAACCTATCCTAACATAATCTATCGTATCGTATCGCATCGTATCGTTTCGTTTCGTATCGTTTCGTTTCGTTTCGTATCGTTTCGTTTCGTATCGTATCGTATCGTAACCTAACCTAACCTATCCTAACCTAGCGTATCGTATCGTAGCATATCGTATCGCTTCGTATCGTATCGTTTTGTATTGTATCGTATCGTTTCGTTTCGTTTCGTATCGTATCGTTTCGTATCGTAACGTAACATAACCTACCTAACCTAAACTAACCTATCCTAACCTAACCTAACCTAACATAACCTAAATTATCCTAAATTAACCTAACCTAACATAACCTAACCTAAATTAACCTAACCTTACCTAACCTAACCTATTGTATCGTATCGTATCGTATTGTATCGTATCGTATCGTTTCGTGTCGTATCGTATCGAAACCTAACTTAACATAACCTAACATTATCTAATTTAACCTAAATTAACCTAACCTAACCAAACCTAACCAAACCTAACCTAACCTAACCTGACCTGACCTGACCTAACCTAACCTAACCTAACCTAACCTAACGTATCGTATCGTATCGTAACTTAACCTAACATAACCTATCGTATCGAATCGAATCGTATCGTTTCGTTTCGTATCGTATCGTATCGTAACCTAACCTAATCTAACCTAATTTAACTTAAATTAACCTAACTTAACCTAACTTAACCTAACCTTACCTAACCTAACTTAACCTAACCTAATCTAACCAATCGTATCGTATCGTATCGTACCGTATTGTATCGTATCGTTACGTATCTTATAGTAACCTAACCTAACCTAACCTATTCTAACCTAACCTAAATTAACCTAACCTAACCTAACCTAAACTAACCTAACCCAACCTAACCTTACCTATCGTATAGTATCGTATCATATCGTATAGTATCGTATCGTTTCGTATCGTATTGTATCCTAACCTAACCTAACCTAATCTAACCTAACCTATCCTAACCTAACCTAACCTTACCTAACCTAACCTAAACAAAATAACCCTAAATTAACATAACATAACCTAACCTAACCTAACCAAACCTAACCTAAACTAACCTAACCTAACCTAACATAACCTAACTTAAACTAATCTAACCTAACCTAACCTAACCTAACCTAACCTAAATTAACCTAACCTAATCTAACCTAACCTATAGTATCGTATGGTAATGTATCAAATCGTATCCTATCGTATCGTTTCGTATCGTATCGTATCGTAAACTAACCTAACCTAACATAACCTAACCTGACTTGACCTGACCTAACCTAACCTAACCTAACATAACATAACCTAACCTTACCTAACTTAATCTAACCTAACCTATCGTATCGTATCGTGTCGTAACCTTTCCTTTTAGTATCGTATCGTATCATATCGTATCGTATCGTAACCTAACCTAACCTAACCTATCGTATCGTATAGTTTCGCTTCATATCGTATCGTATCGTATCGTTACCTAACCTTACCTAACCTAACCTAATTTAACCTAACCTAATTTAACATAAATTAACCTAACCTAACCTAAACTAACCTAACCTAACCTCACCTAACATAACCTAACCTAACCTTACCTAACCTAACCTTACCTAACCTAACCTAACCTAAACTAACCTAACTTAACCTAACCTAACTTAACCCAACCTAACCTATCGTATTGTATCGTATCGTATAGTTACGCTTCGTATCGTATCGTACTATTTCGTATCGTATCGAAACCTAACCTAACCTAACCTAAGCAATCCTAACCTAACCTAACCTATCCTAACCTAACCTAAATTAACCTAAACTAACCAAACCTAAATTGACGTAATTTAACCTAACATAACCTAACCTAACCTAAACTAATCTAACCTATTGTATTGTATCGTATCGTATCGAATTATATCGTATTGTATCATTTTGTATCGTATCGTATCCTAACCTAACCTAAACTAACATAAGCAAATCTAAACTAACCTATCCTATCCTAACCTAACCTAACCTAAATTAACCTAAATTAACATAACCTAACCAATCCTAACCTAACCTTACCTAACCTAACCTAAATTAACCTAACCTAACCTACCCTAATCTAACCTATCCTAACCTAACCTAATCTAACCTAACCTAACCTATCGTGTCGTATAATACCGTATCGTTTCGTATCGTGTCGTATCGTATCGTAACCTAACCTAACCTAACCAAACCTAACTTAACCTAACCTAACTTAACCTAGCCTAACCTAATATATCGTATCGTATCGTATCTAATCGTATCGAATCGTATCGTTGCGTATCGGTTCGTATCGTTTCGTATCGTATCGTAACCTAACCTTACCTAACATAACCTAACCTAACCTAACCTAACCTAACATAACCTAACCTAAATTAACCTTAATTAACATAACTTAACCTAACCTAACCTACCCTAACCTAACCAAAAATAAATTAACCTAACTGAACCTAACCTAATCTAATCTAACCTAACCTAACCTAATCTAACCCCACCTATCGTGTCGTATAATATCGTATCGTATCGTTTCGTATCGTGTCGTGTCGTAACGTATCGTATCGTTTCGTATCGTGTCGTATCATAACGTAACCTAACCTAACCTAACCTAACCTAGCTTAACCTAACCTAACTTAACCTAACCTAACTTAACCTAACCTAACCTAATCTATCGTATCGTATCGTATCTTATCGTATCGTATCGTTTCGTATCGTTTCGTATCGTTTCGTATCGTATCGTAACCTAACCTTACCTAACATAACATAACCTAACCTAACCTATCCTAACCTAACCTTAATAACCTAACCAAACTTAACCTAAATTAACCTAACTTAACCTAACCTAACGTAACCAAACCTAACCTAACCTATTCTAACCTAAACTAACCTAACCTAACCTAACCTAACCTGACATGACCTGACCTAACCTCACCTAACCTAACCTAACACAACCCAACCTAAAGCAACCGAACCTATCCTAACTCAACCTAGCATAACCTAATATAATCTCACACAACCCAAACCAACCGAACCCAAACTAACCCAACCCAGCCACAACCAACCTAACCCAACCACCCTAACATAACTTAAAATAAACTGAACTAAACTGACTTAAACTAACCTGATATGACCCGACACGTCATGACAGAACATGATACGATACGAAACAGCACGACACGACACGCAACAGCACAAGAAGACATGATACGACACGACACGATACGATACGACACGACAGTCAACGACATGATACGACCTAACCTAACCTAACTTAACCTATCCTAACCTTACCTAACCTAACCTAACCTAACATATTCAAATCCAACCCAACACAACCCAACCCAACCCAACCTTACCTAACCTAAACTAACACAACCTAACCCAACCCAACTTAACACGACCCAACCACACCCAACCTTACCCACACAGCCTAACTTAACTTAAAATTAACTGACCTAAACTGACCGGATATGACACGACATAACACGAAATAACAAAATACGAAACAACACTTCTTGCCACCGCACAGCATGAATAGACACGATACGACACGAAACAACAGATGCAACACGACACGACAAGACACGACACGATACGACCTAACCTAACCTAACGTAACCTATCCTATCCTAACCTAACATACCTAACCTTACCTAACCTAACCTAAACTAACCTAAACTTACCTAACCGAACTTAAACTTACCTAACCTAATCCAAACTAACCTAAAATGACATAAACTGAACTAGTGTGTCCTGACATGACCCGAAACGAAATGACACGACATGACACGATATGAAACAACACGATACGACACAGCACAGCATCAAATACACGATACGACACGTCACGATACGACACGACACGACACGACACGACACTGCACAGCGCGAAAAGACACGACACGACACGAGAAGACACAACATGATAAGAACTAAGATAACTTAACCTAACCTAACCTAATATAACATAACCTAACCTTACCTTACCCAACCTAACCCAACCTAACCTAACTCAACCTAACATAACCTATCCTAACCTAAACTAACACAATCCAACACAACCCAACCCAAACCAAACCAACCTAACCCAACCCAGCCACACCCAACCTAACCCAACCTAACCTAACTTAACTTAAAAAAACTGACCCAAACTGAACTAAACTGAATTGATATGACCCGACACGACATTACACGACATGACACGATACGAAAGAACACGACACGGCACAGCACGAAAAGACACAATACGACACAACACGATACGTCACGACAAGACACGACACAATACGAACTAACCTAACCTAACCGAACCTAACATAACCTTAGCTAACCTAAATGATCCTAACCTAACCTTACCTAACCTAAACTAACCTAACCTTACCTAACTAAACCTAAACTAACCTACCCTAACCTATCCTAACCTAACCAAACCTAACCTAACCTTACCTTACCTAACCTAACATAAACTAACCTAACCTTACCTAACCTAATCAATCCTAACCTAACCTAAACTAACCTAACCTAACCTAAACCAAACAATCTAAAATGATCTAAACTGGCTAAACTGACCTGACATAACCCGACAAGAAATGACACGACATTACACATTATGAAACAACATGATACGACATGGCACAGCACGAATAGACACGATACGACACGACACGATACGACACGACACGATACGACACGAAACGACAAAACTAGACACGATACGACCTAACCTAACCTAACCCAACCCAACCTAACCCAACCTAACCTAACCTGACTCAACCTAACCAAACCTAACCTAACCTAAACTAACACAACACTATGCAACCCAACCCAACCTAACCCATCCCAACCTAACCCAACCCAACCTAACCCAACCTAACCTAACATAACTATAAATAAACTGACCTAAACCAACGTAAACTGACCTGATATTGCCCGACACGAGATGACATGACATGATACGATACGAAATAACACGACACGACACAGTACGAAAAGACACGATACGACACGACAAAACCTAACCTAACTTAACCTAACCTATCCTAACCAAACCTAACCTAATCTAACATAATCTAACTTAACCTAAACATACCTAACCTAACCAATTCTACCCTACTCTAACCTAACCTAACCTAAATTAACCTAACCTAAACAACCTAAAATGACCTAAACTGACATAAACTGACCTGACATGACCCGACAGGACATGACAAAATACGAAACAATAAGACACGACACGGCATGGCACGTAAAGACACTATACAACACAACACGACACGATACGACCTTACCTCACCTAACCTAACCTAACAGAACCTAACCTAACCTAACATAACTTAAACTAACCTAACCTAAAATAAATTAACCTAACCTAACTTAACCAAAACTAACCTAACCTATCCTAACCTAACATAACCTAACCTATCAAAACATAACCTTAGCTGAACTAACCTAAATTTCCAATCCTAACCTTACATTACATTAACTAACCTAACCTTACCTACCATAACATAACCTAAAATAAACTGACCTATGCTGACCTAAACTGACCCGACACGACATGACATGACACGTTACGAAACGACACTATTCGATACGACAAGACAAGACACAACATGATACTAACTTACCTAATCTAATTTAACTAAACCTAACCTAAACTAACCTTACATAACCTAACCTAACCTTACAAAAAAAATTACCTAACCCAACCTAATCTTACCTACATAACCTAACCTAACATTAACCTTACCTACCCTAACTTAAACTAAACTCACCTAACCTAACCTAATCAATCTTCTCCTAAGCTTACCTAACCTAACCTAACCTAACATAACCTAACCTAACCTAATCTTACCTAATCAAACCTAACCTAACCTAACCTAATGTAACCTAACCTAACCTAATGTAACCTAACCTAACCTTACCTAACCTTACCTAATTTGACATAACCTAACTAAACCTAATGTAACCAAACCTTACCTAACCTAAACTAACCTTACCTAATATAACCTAACCTAAACAAACCAAAATAACCTAAAATGATCTAAACTGACATAAACTGACCTGACAGGACCTGACACGACATGACACGACATGACACATTACGAAACAACACGAAACGGTAAGGTACAAAAAGGCATGATACAACGCGACACGACACGATACGACCTAACCTAACCTATCCTAACCGAACATATCCTAACCTAACAAAACCTAACATAACCTGAACTAACCTAAATTTCCTAACCTAACCTACCTAACATTAACTAACCTAACCTTACCTAACCTAATATAACATAACCTAACCTATCCTAACCGAACATATCCTAACCAAACAAAACCTAACCTAACCTGAACTAACCTAAATTTTCCTATCCTAACCTACCTAACATTAACTAACCTAACCCTACCTAACCTAACATAACCTTAAATTAACTGACCTAAGCTGACCTAAATTGACCTGACATGACCCGATAGGACATGACACAACAAGACACCAAACGATACGATACGACTCGACACGACAAGACACGACACGATACTAACTAAGCTAACCTAACCTAACAAAATCTAACCTAATCTTACCTAACCTAACATAACCTAACTTAACATAACCCAACCTAACCTAACCATACATAAACAAAACTAACCTAATCCAACCTAAATTTACCTAACATAACATAACCTGACTGGATTAATTTACTTGGACATACTCCATTGCGAAATAAATGACTGTTAAAAGAAAACTAAAAATAATACAAGAAAACATAAATAAGCAGAGTATGCTTTAGTCATCAGGATACATACACAACACGAAATTCCAAAACTGGAATCTGGTCAGATAAAAACAATGAACAAACAGAAAATAAAAGAAATAACAAGAATATAAAAATAGCTAAGTTGACATGCGACACAACGATGAGACAAGACAAAAACACAAACAGAAATACAACAAAAGAACGATGAGACTAATCAAAACACAAATATGTCGGACACAAACAGAAAAAACATCAAACGACACAAATGATGAGACGAAACAAAACACAGTCGTTTTCCAAACAGTCAGTATAAACGATGTTTCGGGAACTTGAATCTGTTCCCGTCATCAGGTAGGCACACAGGGTTCAAGAACACGAGTGCGACTGATGAGGAGACTCCGCTGCCGTTTCCTCATGAGACCGAAAGCGAAAGCTTCCATAACTCGCTGGGTGTTTGTAAAATCAAATGCACCTCGACAGTCTAGTTTCAAATCATTGGAACGGCGGCAGGGTGCGTGTAACTGTTTTAGCTGGGCTCCGGACCCGTATTTAAGGCTGGAGGGGGGTTGTTGCCATTAATAAAATTACGTGTTTGTGTAAACGGCGGGGGAGTTAAGCTCCCCTCCAGCTAGGCTGGAGTGATGTAGTGTCGTGATGTCTGTATAATGAGGTGAGTGTTGTCAGCAAGTGGCTAGCTAAACTCGTGTAGTAGTAGTGCGTGAGTCCCTACGACCATGAGAGCCGCTCCAATCAATCCCAGCCTACTAACTGAGGATCAGGCCTGACACTCCCATGGTTATTTCATCGTGTATTCGTTTGTGACAAGAGGAGAGAAAACCCTTAATATTTGTTAATGAGCGCTGAACTGTGTGATGTACATCGTCTCGACCTGAAACAGAGAACTATTAGGTCGATGTGTCGTTAACATGTTCCCTTAATATACACAATGTCCCAATAGTACAGTTTTTTTAATTTTATTTAATAATTTTTTTTCATTAACATATTTTTTACAGATCAAATCACCTACTAGGAAAGTGAGCAGCTTGAAAAGCTTAGTCAATAAAAAAAGAGAAAAAACTTCCTGTTGGAAAGGAACAAATTATATTAAATCACAAATAGTAGGCCTACATCTAAGATCAAGCAAAAATTATCTAATTACTACCTAGACAGTGGTGTGTCGTGTCACTGTAGAGTAACAAAGGTTTTTTTTTTAATTTTGTATTTTTTTTTTGTTTTTATGTTTTTATTTTTTTAATTTTTTTAATTTTTTTTTTATTTTTTGTTCAATATTTTTTTCTGAATATTTTAAAAAAAACTATATATATGTACAGTACCCCTCTCCTCTCTGCCATGGACTGGTGTGCATGCCCTTGGCCTGGTTCGCGAGCGAGGCTGGGGCCGACCTCTTACTCACGTCCCTACACAATCAGACCCTGACAGAGCTCCTCATGTGTTTGTGTCGTGTCTGCGTTGTATGATGTTACGTGTAGACGGTGCGGTGTGTGGTTTGAATGTGCACTGCGCTACTGGGTTGAAAATTTCGTTTAGCAGCCTTTGCGCCCTGACCGCCCGGCCAACCAGCGCCCAGCCCCCGCGCCTCGATTGGCCGGCCAGGCTATTGCACTACTGGCTTTCGTGGCTGGTGTAACAAGAATCACAGTTTTGGTTTTTTGTATTTTCTATGCTCTGCGGGGATATAATTTCCTAAATTATTAATATTTGGATTGTCATGATGCATTAAAGTGTTGTAGAAGTTATTATTCTTTCCCCGGATGACTTCCGCGATGTATGTAGTTCTGAGCAACCGGTGTATAGTTTCATTTGACGTGTATCTGTCTTGGTCTGAAATTACTCTAAGATATTTGTTTTGTATTCTTTGAACTTTTAATAAATTACTGTTGGAGGCGTG
>PNEQ01092960.1:0-10405 GCA_003012365.1 Medauroidea extradentata
TAATGTGCTCCACTTCTTTGAGCTCTATGCCAATTTTGGTGGCTCTATCTCTTATATTTTCTAGTATTTTTCGAAAAATGTTTAAAAAATTATTTATTTCAACGTGGCGTAGCTCCCTTAATATTTACCACAGAATAGTGTTGGTTTATATACCCCACCTTATTTTCCATAACGAATCCCCTCCCGGACTTTGGCACATTAATTCTGGTCCACCCTGTATATGTTTATATGTATGTATATATATTTATGTATATATGTATGTATATATATATATATATATATATGTTTATATATATATTTATGTATATATATTTATATATATTTATGTATATATATTTATATATATGTATGTATATATATTTATGTATATGTGTATATACACATATATTTATATATATATGTATATATATATGCGTATATATATGTATATATATGCGTATATATGTGTATATATCTATATACTGTATATGCCTATATATGCGTATATATGTACATACTGTATATGCCTATATATGCATATATATGTACATACTGTATATGCCTATATATGCGTATATATGTACATACTGTATATGCCTATATATGCGTATATATGTACATACTGTATATGCCTATATATGCGTATGTATGTATATACTGTATATGCCTATATATGCGTATGTATGTATATACTGTATATGCCTATATATGCATATATATGTATGTACTGTATATGTATGTATATGTGTATATATGTTCATACTGTATGTGCCTATATATGTAAATATATGCATATACATATATGTATATATGTATGTATATATATGTATATATGTATATTTGTATACATGTATGTATATATGTATATTTGTATACATGTATGTATATATGTATATTTGTATACATGTATGTATATATGTATATTTGTATACATGTATGTATATATGTATATTTGTATACATGTATGTGTATATATGTATATTTGTATACATGTATATATATATGTATATATGTGTATGTATATGTGTGTGTATGTATATATGTGTATGTATATGTGTGTATGTATATATGTGTATGTATATGTGTATATGTATGTATATGTATATATATGTGTGTATAGGTATGTATATATATGTGTGGACAGGTGTGTATATGTATATATATTTTAATGTATGTGGGTGTGTTTGTGTATATATATATATATATATATATATATATATATATATATATATATATATATATGTATACAGGGTGGGGCTGAATTTGACAGATTAACTTCGGGAGTTGATTCCTTATTAATAATCAAGTTGAAAATATCAGGGACACCTTGTACATAAAACTAATTTTAAGGGCGGTATAAGTCCTTAATCATGAAAAAGTTTAAGTGTATTTTTGTAAAATAATGGAAATGAAGAAGCATCTAATGATGACATGTTGAGCATTGTTTTATACCACAGGGACCTTGAAATACACATTAGAATCACATTAATACCTTGCACCCTAATACAAAATACTAGGGTGGTTACCCCTGATATTACATGCCTTTTTTCTACCATCAGGAATTACAAACTTTTAATGCGGTTTTCTACTAGAGACTCACGTCAGAAGTAAAATGGGTCGCCTTGTTGTAAATTCGTAAAAAAAAAAGTGGGCTGCAGTAAGACAATCCTTTCTACATAGGCAATACGGCGTACACGTTTGAATGACTGGCTGCCGTACCAACTGCTTTGACCAAGGGATGGGAGAGAATGGAGGCCTAACATCTCATCAACACCTAAGATTATTAGATACAGTAACACAAAGAACTGAACAATGTCAGAGAACCGGGAAAGGAATAGGACATGACCTATATCGAGGGATTCAACTCATCATTCGCCTGAAGTGATTTCGGAAAACCATGGGAAACAGGAACAAGGATGGGTGGTGTCGGAAATCAAACCTGTAGATTCCTGCAACATGATACTCTTGCTCCACCTCACTCGTTGACAATAATGGAGGCATGTTGTTGAATAACGTTATCACAAACAAGGTTGTAGTACAAGTAACAAATTATTTTAGAACTGTCTGTGTATTAAGTTACTGCTATTTTGTAATACCAGTTGTAACTCGTAGGTCTGAGCCCTTAATTAAAGTCATTTAAACTTTAAATCCTGATAATTTTGATGTCATAATTTAAACTGTATTTTTATTTTTGTTTTATTGGGACCGACTTAATTACTTGGAATTTGTAAGTGTTAATGTTAATTAATTTTTTTATTAAGTATTCTGAGTATGTAAGTAATAGAGCAGTTTAGTGCAGCACTGGGGTGATTTTGACGAGGCATAAAAACATTTTAAGTGCAGTAGAGATTTACATACTCTTTGTCGGAGTGCAGTTGGCAAAGAATAAGCATGGATGCGACTGAAGTAAGGGACTGTTCCATGAACTGTAATGGCGAATGGATGTGTGTGAGCCACCGAGCTGCCCTGGGTCGAAGTCCTCCGCTTTTGAGTACCACTGAAGATATGAAGGAAGGATGTCCTCCCATGTTGCATTGGGAGGTTTAAAATTGAAGAATTCCCTGTAAAACCTCCATCTCAGTAGTATTAACGGCCTGCTGCAGCGTTTCCCCGAACAGAACAGTTCAGTAATATTTTATGGAAATATTTTGTGTAAACTCACGGACACCCCTGAAATTTAAATGGTCTAAGTGAGCATAGTTAGTAAGTGAAAACTATCAGAAATTGATAGACAAGATTGAGAACTTAATTTGCAGTATGTGTGTGCTGCACGTTTGTTCGTCGTCCTCCTGTACTTTATGTTATCAGAACTTACTTAACTATCCTTATTTACACTTCTACTTCTGCATATGACGCCCCACGTGTTGGGGGTCGGGAAGTAGAAACATTGGGCGAAAGTCGACAAGCCCTTCCCACCCAACGATGGGTGTACTTCTGGGTTAGCTGGAGACTTGGACGTGGACTAACCCGGGGTATCGGAAAAGGTAGCTGATTTCCCTTTTCTCTATTGTTGCTGTTGGCCCAGGCGAGCTGCTGGAGTGAAGCCACACACCGGAGGTCGCAGCATAGGCTTGGTTCTGGTCCTCGTCGGACAAGGTGGTGTAGGAACTGCAGCAATTGGGACTCTTTGACGCGAAGGATTCCCGGAAGGGAAGGTGAGGGCTTTGATGTGAGAGGAAGTAGCGGGGCGTGAGGGTGACGGGACTGATTTGGGAGGGGTGTCAGGAAGGGGTTCGAGGATCGGTGGCACCTCCAGAGACCTGATTAGCAGGATGACACCCTCTACAGTCTCTCCTCGATGCTCTTCTGCTGCCACGTCCTTCTGTGCCGAGTAGATTCCTGTGTATGGGTTTGGTGTGGCCAGTACCTCCTTCACTGACTGCGCTAGCTTGGCACGAGGGGCCTGTCTTTTGCCTGCCCAATGCTTGGGCGTACCTTGGATAAGATGACCTTTGGAGTAAAGTGAAAGAAGTTACTTGAAAAGAGAGCAGGTGTCCAAAGTATCTGCGTCCAAAAACTAAAGGCTCCAAAAGGCCAACAGGTTAAGCAAAATAAGACTCGTGAATCCAGATGACGTGTCTCACGTTGAGGAACTATTGAGTCCAATGCAAAGCACAGCAGCTGTCACAGCCACTCTTTCCCGAACGGAACTAGGGCTCCCCAAGGCAAACCACGATTTCTGGCTTCTGGTTAGGCATGAATGGCGAATGCCGGTGAGGTGAACCTCCTTTCTGAGAGACCTGACCAGTGTAGTGCTGTCCCACAGCTGACGAGAAGTCGCGGACGGGGTAGATAGATGGGGCGACAGTCTCCCAGAACAAGAGTTGGCTTCCGGTCTCCGATTATACTTACTTTACAGACCCAAACTGCAGAATACTCGAAGAGAAAAGAATTGGGAGTGTGTAACAGAAAGGAACGGGGAGTGAAAAGCTAAAGCAGACAAAAGGGAAGGCCCGTTTAACTGTGTTTTTATTGCTTGAAAGAACAATAAAAACCACCCTGTGCCAAGTCGTCATGCTGAGAGGCGGCGGAAAGCAGCAATAAAAGCACTAGAGCCCGATGGAAGCCAATGCTGTGGATGTAGGCTTGTCTTTGCTGGCTTGTTCTCTCATGTGACGGGCGACTTCTCGCGGACACGATCCGTCGAAGGGCAGCGGACGCTGGAACCCTCTTCTTCCAGACGAGAGGAAGTTGTAATAACAACTAGCAGAAATAAGCTGTGAAGTCTCGGCCGGCGCAGCGAGGCGCTAGACTGGCTGGTGTTTGTCGGCAGGAACATTGCTTGAAGGCCGGAGTGTCGGCCTCGCCGACCCAGGAACACTGCTTGAAATCCACTCGGCTTGAGGGCAGGAGTGTTGTCTCGACGACCCAGGAACACTGCTTGAAGGCAGTAGTGTCGGACTCGCCGACCCAGGAACACTGGTCTGTCTCTGCAAAAGTTGCGTCTTTTATACACGCACTGATGGGCGTGGAAATGATGAGTGAGCTCTTGATTGGCTGGCCGTCATGGAGGCAGGTGTGCGCTGGTTCGATGCGCGCCTGAGGCTGCTGGCGGCAGGGGTTGCTTGTAGGGGTGGTAACCCTCCCTTCTGAGCTCAGCTGCGTGTGTTGCGGGTGGCGTGTATCCAGGCGGCGTGCCGTTTATCCAACAATGTCATCCTAACTGCCTCGGACAAGGTCGTGAAAGGACTAGTGGAGGATGGACACACGGGAAATATTAAGGGTGCTGCCTAGTGTGGAATGCACGGAACATGTGTGGGATAGCAGGGAGAGATGGGACAAGCTGTGGGAGAAGGAGAAGGGAACTGGCTTTAGGCAAGTCGGAGGCTGGGAACCACAAAATGATGCTGCGCAGCATCCGTCACGTCATATTCGAGAGCATTCACGACTTATTTTCTCAGTAATTCTTTCAAGTTAGGTTGTTAGGACGGCCAGTAAACTTTATAATGAAGACATGAATATAAAGTATTATTTTATTTTGGACAGAGATTTTGGTGTCGTCTGTAGTATTCAATTTTATACTGTAGTATTTGTGTGTTCGACGTCTGGTCACAATATGTCGTCAATAGTCTGTTTTCTGTTTGTCCCTACATACATTTTGTTTTCTTAATCACTCATTGCTGTGAAAATACTTCAATGATAGTAATATAAATAAAAAGTATTAAATTTTGTAGTGTATTTGGATTGATAAAGTTCACTGAATTCTCTGTTTTGTACTCTAATACATTTTGAACGTTATAAAAATGGTACTGTATGATACATCTATTGTATACGATTTCATAACATTTAATTATTACGTGTTCTTCAGGTTGACTTAGCAAAAATTGCAATTCGTGTCCTCACATTTAATGTCCCACCTCGCTTGTTCAAGATGTAATGACTACGTAATGCATACCTCTGCTTACGAATACGTTTATTGATTAGTATGACGTAGGTACCACAACTGTATTCTTCTCGCAACTGCCCACGACTCACTGTGTTCGTATGTAATCCTCATTAGTCGACTACAGCGATACATGTACAGAGACATGAGGAATACGAATAGTATGTCTGTAATCACACACTGACTTTAAGCACACAGACAAATTATTGCGAATGTAATGGTACTCCACTGTTAATGTAATGTGTACAGTATGTACATTGACGCCATGTCTGGTGAGAGTGAGGTAGGAACGGAGCTGCGTTGGAATGCTCTGGGCGCCACCCGGTTAAGCGTGTAGCTGGGAACACGAGGCTCGATGGGTCGTGGTCTGTTCGTGCCGGCGTGCCCCTCTCTCACCCGGCAAGTCGAAATAGCTGCGTATTGAGAAAAGCAGGGGGGACCTGGAGAAAACTACACCTTACATGGACACTTATGAGGCGGTCCACACCTCCATACCTTAGGGCCTTAAGTGATCCAGTTCCAAATGGCAAAACAAAGTAAAACACTGGCCCGGATAGTTGCACACGCGCGTTACGATTCTCGCTGGACGAATCAAGAGTCCCGAAGCGCACCACGTCTCTCTCGTTCCGTCCGTCCCGGCCGCTGCTTCCAGACTGCCTTCTTCGTGTGCTGGTTGAGGGAGGGGCCAGCGAAGCCATGTGTCCTGCACTGGCAGATGGCCGTGCGGCTGCTGGGATGGCAGGTGTCGCACGTCTGTGTCAAGTTCACACATGCCCTGCCACAGTCACTGATCCACAACACACACTCAAGTACCGCACATCCGCCATTACCAAACAGCGAACACCTGCCACTGACACACTCTGCGAACATCTGCAGTGACCAGGCGCAACTCCACCTGGCCTGTGGCCTGATACGACAACATATGCCCCCCTTCCTGAAAACGACTGGTCACAGTGGGTGTGTGCATTCGCTATGTACTTTGCTGCTGGTGTCGCCCCCGACGACTGAACACTAGGGTCTGCTGTGGGTCGAAGTCTCCGGCTTCATCTCTTGAGCCGTTGGGTGGTGCACAGCAGGTCTGCTGTTTCTGTCGTGGGCGTAGTTGTACGTTGTAGGGTTCCTTTCGGTGTCTGTTGGTATGGATCGAGGGAGTCGACATTAGGGTGCCGGCCGTCTGTAACACCAGCATGTCCTGGGATGTTGTGGTCTTTACGTCCTGACGTTCTGCCACTGGCATCTGTACAGTAGGTGCCGATGATTGAGGGCCATCAGCCACGCCCCACTCCGGAAAGCGGCGAACACGAGGACAAAACCAGGCAGGTCCTCGGCGTCTTCATTTCCGTTCGTTCCTCGGTTCGGGGTTGACCCCTTCTTCCTGCTGGCCATTTGTGCTAGGTTTGGACGAGTGTAACTGGGGTTGCCTGCTGCTTCGGCGTCATGGTTGGCATCGAGGCGACTCTTCTGGTTCCGCGATGTGTATGGTAAAAGTCGTACTCTCTAGTGGCGCATCCAGTTCCCACACTTCCCGGACGATGGGTTGGAGTCTCGGCTCATCCTCATCAGGCATGGTCACTATTGGTTCTGCCTCCTGCAGCGGTGTTATGACACCAGGCGTCGACGGGAGAAGTAACTCCAGTCCCGGAGTCTTATCACATCTTCTTTGCGAGTGTTTGTCACTCTCCTCTTGGAGTGGTGTCTCCGTTTGTGGGTGTAATGTTTCCTCCAGGGGGGGTCTGTGTCAGACCGTCTGAATCTGTCTCCTCCTCAGCTGGCATGATAGGAACCACCCTTAGTTCGTCTCGATGGATCTTTCGGAGGCGCCTGTCCACATCTCGAACCAGGTAGACGTGTTGTCCTATGCGTTTTCGCACTGTGTGGAGTCCTGTCCAGCGAGGTGCTAGTCCTGCACAGAAGTTTCGTGTACCGGCCGACAATGGATGGTTCCGAGCATATACCATTGTCCCTACCTCCAGGGGCGCAGATCGGTTTTCTCACACTGGCAGAATTTTTGGCACGTACGCCTCTTGGTGTTGGCGGGCAGCAGTGAGTTCGGCGTCTCGGCGCTCGCCCCAGTCCACTGCATCCTGAGGGACCTCTGGCCTGGGTTCTCCTGGAAGCGGTAGGTTGCCCCCCTTCACGAGGGTTGCCGATGCCTGCCCTGTGGCTGCGTTCACCCGACGTCTGAGGCAGAACAGAGCCTCACCTAGATGCTGGTCACATTGTGAGTGATCTTCTCCAACACTAAAGTGGAGTTGGACCTTCAGCTCCTGGTTCCGCCTCTCAGTTGGATTAGCACGAGGGTGGTATATCGGTGTCGTATGGTGCTCCAGTTGTAGTTCACTGATCCTCCTCCTCCATTGCCTACTGAGAAACTGTGAACCATTGTCCGTTAGTAGTGTTCGGGGGTACCCCCATCATGCAAAAAATTCCTTCTGGAGCACTTTTGTAATTATCTGACTACGGGTGTTCGTTAGTGGATACGTCTCCACCCAGCAAGAGAACATGTCAGTTACCACTATTATGAAACAATATCTCTTGGTGGTGCGCGGATACTGTCTCATCAACTCTAATGCTACAGCTTCGAAGGGAGTAGTGGGAAGGTGGGGGGATTTTTGTTCGGTCTCATCTGCTCTCCGTGCCTTTTTCTGCTGGCAGTCCTTAGCGTACTGAATTCCTCACGTTTCTTGTGATTAATGACTAATGTACCCCTCCTCCCCGGATGCCCCTTGATAACACGGACAAATCGTAACTCGGACACCTCCCCCCATTTAGTCCGAGTTATCAAGGGTTCACTGTATTATATGTATGTATATATGTATGTATATATGTGTATATATGTATATGTATGTGTATATATGTATGTGTATATATGTATGTGTATAGGTGTTTATATGTATGTGTACATATATGTATATGTGTATATATAGGTATAGGTGTATATATTTTTATATACGTATATGTATATATAGGTATATGTATATATAGGTGTATGTATATATAGGTGTATGTATATATAGGTATATGTATATATAGGTATATGTATATATAGGTATATGTATATATAGGTATATGTATATATAGGTATATGTATATATAGGTATATGTATATATAGGTATATGTATATATAGGTATATGTATATATAGGTATATGTATATATAGGTATATGTATATATAGGTATATGTATATATAGGTATATGTATATATAGATATATGTATATATAGGTATATGTATATATAGGTATATGTATATATATATATATATATGTATATGTTAACGCCATTGGATGGGATCGGGATAGCGAACTAAGCTGCTGCTATGAATCTATGCATTATGATGAAAGGGCGCCAACAAACTCCCCAGGTATTGCACTCCGAGACACTTATGCCTCAGGGTGTGGTACGTTCTGCGTGTTCGACATCCCACCCAGTACGTTGGAACTGAATGCTGAATTATTTTATAACTCGGTGTTGGCCCCCAGTACGCCTGATACACTACAAACGTTACACTGTGAATATAGAATGTTGAAAAATTACGTAACACAATGGTTCAACGCAGTATGATTAATTGATACGAATTACACAGTGCTAGAAACAATTACTTATGCACGCACGAGGTAGGTGTAGTTATGCGACCCTGGCAAAGCACTGCTATGCTTGATTACTGGATCAACACGTGATGGTTGTCCCTGCGTGGTGACACTGACCTGCTGGTATATCGCACGGGGTTGTTACGACGTCCGTGCGAATCAGATATAACTACGGCATATGAAAATGCACTTCCTTGAGCAGCGAGGATCTGGCGGCCGCTAGGGTGGGCCGTCAAGTTCGCTTGGAAGCGGACGTAGATAATGTTGGCTGAAATGAGCGCTCTCCTAGCTAACGGCCATTCCCGTGCCGTTACAGTGGGGTAGGGCTCTACAAGTGGTGTTAGTAGTCCTGCACGAAGTGTGGCGGGATACATTAGGCCGGATGTATGATGAATGGCACGTAACACACCTTACACACAATGATACTCTCCACTAGGTAACTTGCATGAATGTATGATAATAAAATGAGTGGTAGATGCACTGCTTATATGAACACTGGAGCACTATGGCGATGTGGTAACCAGCACGTGGTCGGTCACAAAAACATGAATTATGCCCTCAAAATTACACTGAAATATAAAACATTGATAGCAACGTATGCGCCGAATGATAATGAATAATGATTAGCTGTGATATGCCTCGTACAATGAATGATAAGCTTGGATGGCTCTAGATACAGAATTCCCTAGCCACATGGCGGTGATAATACCAACGCGGATTTTCAGTTTAAAAGTACCATAATGGTAATAATTATTAGTTTAAGCGGACGCGCAATGTGATGGGGATGTCTGGTAACGTGTGCGAGCAAGGTGGACCAGTATACTAAATAAGACTACTGAAACTAACAATCAGTAAGCAAAAGTTGATGTGCACACGGACAGCTGTCTCACCTCTCCAGACGACTTCGACGAACTGCCACGAGGAAGGCAGCCGCTAAGGGCTCCTTGCCCCGCTACGGGGTTCACACACTTCCAGTACCTCGTGCATGTTAAATGATTCATATTAACAGTTTATGAACATGGCCGCACACAAAATTACATAACAAATGGCGTTACATATTTTGCTGATATTGAAATATATGTTTCTAAATGTCTTCTGCAATAAGAAAGTAAACACTGAAAGCATGGTGATTTTGGGCACAAGCATGGCGGCATGTTTAAATATTAATTACACGCACTGTTACATGCAAAATTACACTACACGGATGCGGAAAAATTATGGGAGAGTCTGAAAATGAGGCCTGAGCCTTGTTGATGTTGCACAGTTGCGCTGTTATGGGCTTAACCCATGCGCTGGCCCTTTGGGTGGCATCAATGTATATTTGTATATATGTATATATATGTATATGTGTATATATGTGTATGTATATATATATATATATATATATATATATATATATATATATATATATATATATATATATATATATATATATATATATATATATATATAT
>PNEQ01092961.1:0-10406 GCA_003012365.1 Medauroidea extradentata
TTGTGGTGTAATAAATAATTCTCGCCTCCACCACCGGAACAGTTTACTCCTGCGACCATTCGCAATCACAATATGAGGTGCAGCCGCAACCGTCTGTAAAGACATCATTCTTGACCAGAATCGGCCAGGAAACTGTCGCTTCAGTGGAATTGCGTTTGTGGCATGATACATGTCCCCACACGAAGCGCATGCGGCACACTGCAACACATGTAGCATGCTGCACCATACCTTGCCGCAGACGACAAGCCGCATGCTACACACAGCCGACAGCTGTCGTCAGCCGCATGCGACATGTTGCCAAAATGTTGCTTCAGTGGAATTGTGGCTTAAGAAACAGACATTCCCATCAACACCATCAAGGTTATTTCACGATCAACCCGGCTGGTCTCATAAACCACCCAGCTCTAAATTTTTTCTGGTGAGAACACTGGACACAACACAATTTTTTTCCAAGCTCAGCTCCTTACATGTGATAATTGCTAATATAGGTGGTTCAGAATAAAGTGAGCACTTCTGAAACCCTACATACATTTTTTTTTTTGAGATTATTTATAGTTTCCTGCCACTTTCTAGTGTAAACAAAGCTACCTACTGAACAATCAAAGTGTATACATTACACCATACTAACTAGTAGTTTACATTTGAGGGCACAACAAGTAAGTTTTTTAAATATTATTCGAGCCACATCAGTCTTCAAAAGTGCTCACTTTATAGCGAACCACCTACAGATACTTCTCCCACCTGCAGTTGGGTTACCACCCTGCAAGCAGGATTTCCTCCACTCATATTCTTTTTTCTCATTCCCTTCCAGTCACAATTCTCTTAAACACCTCAACTCTCACCACAGCCACACACAATTCTACCAGCTCATTCCATTCACTCACAGTTCTGCTCTGATCAACAATTCGTGCTTCTCTCTCTCTCTCTTCTCCTTCTCTTACCATGAACCTTCCTACAGTTGTATTACTTGCAATGCAATATTTTTCGTTCGCTGCATGTCCTAGACACATAATTTAAAAATGCAATTGTTTCTTCCTTCAAAAGTATTGCACAAATGAATAATAAAAAGGCCAGGGCATCATGTGCGCAGACACTTATTTTTGTTTAAACAATATTTTGGCTATCTTCACCACACATGCCTATTCCTGAATTACCAATCATGTTGCTTGTTCCACGCAACTTGCATAGTCTTACACTGAAATATAAATCATACTCTGTTTACAGAAATTGTACCATCTCTTGCGTTGTACGTGAGAAATTACGAGACTTTTGTTTCTGAGCTGCAATGCAAAATTAGCAGATTGCACAGAAATTGTGTGTAAATGGCACAATGTAAGGTCTGCTTAAACATTACTTTGTGATAGTCCATCAATGAAAAATATTTCATTTGCAAAAAAAAAACATTTAATTTACAAGTGTCACCATAAAAAATCCACATTCCAATGGCTGACGCTTTGGTGTGTCAGGGGAAGGGTTCGTGGACTATTGGAAAACTTATGTTTCAGACAGCTACACTTTTGTTATATATATCTCTGTGTCTGTGCATGCATGTGTGTGCATATCTATTATTTGTTTGACAATCATTTGTAAAATGTCTTTACTAATGGAAATTTTGAAAAGCTACATTGGCCTTTCCATTCCTCATTTACATTAAAATAAATGCCACACTGCATGCTGAAATCAAACTGCTTAGGGCCTATTTCATTTACTAGGATCAGTCCCCTGATTTTCAGGTGATGCGTCTGTGGGTTGGCTAGTAGAAATCCCATCCCCTATGATGCTCATCTGGACAGTACCTAGTAGAAGGAGCAGGATCACTGAAAGCAGTTTTATAACCTTCGATATTTGACCTTACACACATGTTCTGTTATTTCACAGGGAATTCATCACTTTATAAAGAACTCAATGATAATTATTTTTCACATACATCAAAGTCTGATTAATTGTTTGGCATAATTTATGTCATTTCAGAGTTTAAGAAAAGTGCAGCAGTCAGTCTATAATAGGCCCTCCATATCTTTTAAAAGTCCCTTCAAAGTCTCATAGGTGACCAACTTCTAGCAAATGAGTTAGCAGTAACATATGAAAAATTACCAACATATTAAGTATTTGACTTACCAGAATCTAAATCAAAATTTATTTCTTCAGTACTAGCTGAATTCTTGATAAAAAGTTGTCTGTTGTGTTGAAATTTACTTTCATACAACAAACTGGCTGGAATAAGAATGAAAACTGTACATGTGACAGCACCAAACATTCAGGAATTGAGCGAGAAGAGTGGGGTGGGCAGGTTTACAATTTCTGGTTCAGCTTTAGATGGTGAGCGAGACAGTATTTTCATCTGGTTGGTTTTTGTGTCCGTGTCACTTCCCTGTCCATCCGGCGATATTAAATGATACAGTAAGACTGATGCCAGGACTATTATGCAACATCCGGCGTGGCTGTTGTCAACCAAATAGAACTGTACCATTGTATAACATTAGAACTCGTGTTTTACTGGCGAGAGAGGCAGCGTTGAACATTAGGTTTGTTCGAGCGACCTGAGCTTTCTGCTCTCAAGAGCATGTTGAGATTTTCTAGTAGTAGAAAAATAGCAAGGAAGGGCAGAAAGCACACTACTCGTTTCTGCAATCAACCGCACGCCGTAATCGTTGTTTTCAAAACAACAGCTGATGAAACCTGAAAATTCATGATTGTCGATGTTTTGTTCTACTTACTTTGAAATATTTGGCCACATAATTTATTTTTCTTACTTTTGCAATTTTTTTTAATATGCCTAATAGTTTTTGCCGGACAAAAAGTGTTAATTTTTCAATAATTACAATCATGCACAATAGGACTTACTCTAACCCCAAGAGAAAATGATGCAACATTTGTAACTTACAATTTGTATAGTAACAAATAATATGGTACACTGAGTATTTTATTTTTGAATCAGTTTTTATAAAATGGCTAAACAGTCCTTAGTACCGGTACATAACCAAACATATTGGATAGGACTCGCCCGACAGAAAAATAACACCTTACTTGGCACGCTTTTCGTCTGCTATAAATCTAACTACTACTCTGCTCCGCGTCTAAAGCAGGAGTAGAAAGAGTATGCTCTTTCTAAGATCGAGAGCTGTGCTCCTCGCACCCAAACAGACTACCAAAAAACCACTTCCGGTAAAACGAACTCCAAAAATCAAAAGTATTAAAAAAAGAGCAGGAAAATCGCAGAAGTAGAAATCTCAGGATGCCCAAACAAGCCTATTATCATCATATATCAGTTTTTCAGACAGTTAAAATGTGTGATATGCCAACAAAAATTATGGAAACCTAAAGACTTTCATATATGTCTTCTGTGGTCCTGTAAGAATATTCAGTTTCATAAAGTAGCAAGGGCCTATGACAGGTGTATAAACTTTATGCAAACTTTTTTTAAAGATTTCAACCCAGTAAGTTAAAAATTATGTACAATTCCAACAAACATTATCGACATGAAACTTCAGCAGTTCAGACGAAAGTATATCTTTAATCATTAAAATTTTAAGTTGATAAAAATATGTAAACAATACATGCTGTATTTGTAAAGGCACATGTTAGGTAAACTAACAAAAGTTTGTAAATGAAATATCTTGTACTTACCTCAAGCATTGGAATAAAGCGAGGATCTTTCTCAATGACCACAACTCTCTCAGGACTCCTTGCAAGAATGGAGCGTGTGATACCTCCAGGTCCTGGCCCCACCTCACAGACATGGCCATCTTTAATTCTTCCAGCTGCTTTCACAATTTTGTTAATCAAACGTTGATCCATTAAAAAATTTTGAGATAATTGCCGCAACGCTCGTAAACGATACAAGCGTATTAGATCTCGAATTGTCGGAAGAGGTGGTAAACGCAATACAGCTCGTGAAGACATCATACAAAAAAATTCACCAAAGGGAAGAGGGTATACATGCGGCGTATCAAGACAAAAATTCTAAAATTTGATATTCTTACACACTAGTTTATAAAAAATTATTTAGACACTGTCTCTGGCTCATCAAAGTCATCTAAAAACACCTCCTGCTTAACCGAAACCATAGAATAAACGTAAATGCCTAGCACCGCGCCACCCAGCAACCACCCAGTGATTATATTATTCCGTCTAATACGTTTAAGATTCTGAGCTCTATCAAGGTTTAGCTTTTCCATTAACTTCATGTAATCAACTGCTGTATGTTTCAGGTTTGCTTTATCTTTTTCCAAATTTACTTCTTGCATGCGATCCTTTTCTACCATCACGTTGAGTCATGAAACGTCAATACAAACACACAACACAAAATATTTTTTTTTTCCACCAAATTACGGAAAAAATATTTGTTTTTATGTACAAACCCGAAAAAAAACCGTTCTTCTGCTAGGTTATGGTAGCGTAGCAGACGCAACGCTTTAAAAAATATAGGAAACATTCACGACTCAAATTTCCCGTATTAAAACAATCGATTTGCTCTAGTTCAGCTCATTCCGTTTTTTGCTGACAACACTGATATCACTGACAGTAAGTCAGTGTCCGTGAACAGTAAGAGGAAAGTGACAGTAATCAGCAAAATATTTATACATCAGTAAATAGATAATCTCAGAACATTAAATCCTTATGCTCTAAGATTAAATCAGTAAACATTAATGCAATGTGCGTTGCCTAGCAACTACATCTCTGACATATCTGTGATATCATTCTTGCTATAAACAATCATGTTAATTTTGTTCGTTGTGCAAATAGTATTTACTTTGCAATTATAGATGGTATACATTTTTCATTTTGATGCATCTAGCGTGACTTACGACATATAATTTTCTTCGTTTTTTCGCGATCTCAGCTTAAACATTGCGTGCATGTAAGATTTCGGAAACTATATCCATTATTTTTAAATACATAAGCAAGGTACGATTCAACCTCTAAACATTATTTAGGCTTCGCAAACTGCACTACGAATGTTTCAGTAACTATGAACAGACATTAAATAAAAGTTTATAAATTAATAGATACCCACTTTGGCCCTTATATCTTAAAAAAAGATTCCTTGTCCTACCATTAGATAACTTCAACTTTTGAATTCCCGCCAAAAATGTTAGTATACTGACAACACTGATGCTCTAAAGCGCCAGTAAAATTGGTATTCTCAGCTGTAGGAAAGAAGCGACTTCCTCCCATTGAACATCTACATGCCTCCAATGCAACCACTACTCACATACTTGTCCGTGCAGTTGCGCTGCTGCATGTTACAGCCACTCTTCTCGTGACACACGTTAAACCATCATTCTCTCAACTCACTTGTCAAAGCACAATGTCAAATCCTCTATGATGCTTTTGTATACTCCAATAATGACACAAACTGAAGGGGTAGTGGTCGTGCTCGCTTGCAGCCCCTGTCTCTGTGCTTCAGTACGGCACGGTCAATGTCCACGAGCAAGTTCACTCGTACGAGTGAGATCGTGGTGTCGGCCTGCTCATATTACATGTCGCAGTATGTGTTATGAAACGGCTGTCAGGTCATTGCAGTGGGTGTCACGTGGTGTGGTAATTTTGTGCGACACAGTGCACGAAAATGTTTTCTCGAAAGTTCTTAGTTTAGTGCATGTTGCTCACAGAATCACATGTCTCATATTTTGACAATTCGGGGCCTCTCACAGTAGTGCACTTGTAACTTCCTGTTTTGGTTTGGTCAATCTATACTTCTGGTTTGGAGGCATAGTGAATGAGTCCAAAAGGCTGCAAGCACAAGTTAAATGTTAAACTCAGCAGTCACTCACCGGGCTCAGTATTTGGCTTACAACTAACTCATCTGAAGACAATTTATGCTCGTAAATGTGTTGCGAGATTGGTACATGATTCAGGAAGTGATGGTGATGGATATTGGTAGGTTCAGAAATGTGTTTGGAGAAGGACGATATTTGAAAAGTAATCAATTTACCACTGGGAATTAATTTGTTTGCAATACTGATATTTACCAATTTTTTCAATTTTAATATTATGGTGGAAGTGGTGGATTCACTACATATTCTGTACTTGGTATTTAAGGTATTTTCGGGCGCTCAGAGATCTCTGTCACTTCTGCGATTTTCCTGCTCTTTTCCTACCATTTTTCAATTTGAGCATTCGTCTGGTCTGGCCAGAAAAGTTATTTTGGAAGGCTGTTCGGGCATCGAGAGCACTGCGATTTATCTCACAAAAAGCCCTTGCTGTTGATGTAGAGCAGAAAGCGCAGTGAGTTTCGGGACAGTAAAAGGTGCGAAATTGGAATTATTGTTTATAAGTGTGTTTGAAGATTATAGTTTGTCATTGTACTGCGGGAGCCCAAACGCCAACACACGAAAAGGCCGTGCACCTGGGGCCCGCTCCCCGGCACGCGCAATGGCGCCGACGAACACTAGCCGGCCACGAGGTCAGTTCAGTTGTCGTACGAGTCGAAGTTACCCGGCGAGTGGAATCCACCCCACAGTGCATCAGAGTAGTGTCCAGCAACAACTCCCCCCACCAATCCCACACCCTTACACCGTTGAGGGGTCATTCGGCAGTGACATCACAAACGACTGGACAAACTAGCCAATCGAGTGTCTAAATGTTAAATAAGAATAGTCATAAACAGAACTATGCATGCATAATAAACATAGTAATTGTTGTCAGTGAATTGTAATATATGTCTTGCTATATTTTATTTTATTTTTTCTAGCGGCCATGACAGTGAACCTCCAGACGTAGTACAGTGTGGACGTGTGTATGGTGAGCTCCTTCCTGTGGGGCTGAATTGCAATCTTGAATCAACTGACATCGATAGTGCTGTAAGTAATTTATTTAATTTAACCGGATCATTTTTTGATTAATTGTTTCACACCCCCGCGGGGAGTATAATAGTAACGTCCTGAGTTGTGCAAGTGTTTTAGTCTGCGATTCCCGCCACGTGGGCCAGACGCATTAACATAACATTTAAGGGATGGGCCTTCTCTCGCAACCAACGTAGAAGTAGAACAGTACTATTAACTGTGAACGCTGCCGCCTAGAGCCAACACAAGAACCACGTGCACGCAGAGAGACTTGCATCTATTCCTCATGCACTCCCACCGGAGTGTATCATTCCACCCTTGCTGCTCCCTGTTAGAATACCATAGACTGCTCAGCAACCGTGTGTAATAACTTGTGCCAGTGTAATAAATAAATAAGTTACGCCAACCTGACGCACAGAGAGTCGCCTACATAATTTTCAGTAGTATCCTATGTCCTACTCCGCTAACATCTCAGAGCCAACAGAGTAAGTAATCTATTCAGCTATCACCAACATCATTTCCCCCTTCTCTTTCATCGCCGCCTTGTCTAGAGACCTTCACGAACGTCACATGCCCCGACTGATGCCCTACCGACCTGTGCCGGGTCATGTCCAGGGGCGCCCATACACCACCCACGACACTTAATAATTAATATTACGCACCTCTAGACAGACACACGGCGACAAGTTTGGTCTAACAGAATTTTTGAAACATGTAATGTGGCCGGGATCACGGGTTGTGGTGGTGATGGTGAATTTAAGGCTGTGAGAATGAAATAAAAGTTTCTGGGCGCGAGCTAACCAGTTCGCTCGGGCTAGCACGAGACTCTTGAAGAGGTGAAATGGGTGTAGAATCGAAGCGCGCCCCGTCCCGTGATGGCCTGTCGAGAATGAGGAGGGTGATTGGAGACTGTGTTGTCCGCGTGGTGCGCTAAGTACCACGTGGTGATTCAAATAACCTGAGTTCCACAAAAACCTTATGCGCATATCATAGTGCGAGTAAAGGTAAATTGAAGTAATTGAATAAATGTTCATAAAAGTACACAAGGTGACATGATGATGGCGGATTAAGGTCGCCGGCCTTAAGTTCCTCTGTAACGTGGTGTACGAGGAAATTACACTAAAATCACACACACGAGTTCGTGGCTAAAAGAGAGCATTTTAATAGCACGATACTGTGAAGATGAAATGAGCTTTTCCTCAACGAGCATGGTCGCGGACTCTATTGCCGCCTGTTAGCATAAATGGTAAAAGCGTGCATTGAGCATGTGGTGAAAATTAAAGTTGGAAAGTTAAGATGTGGCAGGAAAGGTCTTCCACGTGAACGGTGTCCCGGGGCACGAATTAAGACAAAGGTTCCAAAAGATTAATTTGAAACACTATTGCACTCTACCTGATTGATTATATAAGCTGAAGTCCCTCAGGACCACGACACTGGACGCGCGCGCACGATCGCTCTGTAGAACTGCTAGTTGAAGACTAACTTCCTCCTCGTCCTCCGCTCAGCGTGTGGCTGCCTGGAAGTCGGTTGGAATGGTAACATCAGTTTTACACAATGATTTTACAATGTGTGGTTATGCGTGCAGCATGATTAAAATTATAAGTCCCGCTGTAAAAGAACATAAGCACTTGCACTTGACAAAGACTATGCTTAACACTGAAATTTAAGTGACATGGAAAAATTATGTTATGCAATTGTGATGGAGTCCTCTGTCCAGATTGCTCCTTAAAATTACTGATATTAATAAAGTTAATTGACTACATTGTAAATAAAGTCTGCAAGGACAGTTTAAGTTTGGCTTGTAAAAGACTCCGTGGGAAATACGCTGGTTATCGGGTTGGCCATTGTGACGAGGCCATGTGCAAAAACGCATAGGAGAGTGGGGTGGCACTTGTTTACTCTCGGATGGACGGCTGGTGTGTTACTGAGCAAGGTTCCGCACATATCTGGTGTTTCGGTGATGTACAGCACGAAAACAGTTGACCTGGCTCATGTCACATGTTTTTGGTTATCCTTCGAGAAATGTAGAAAAAATAGTAGTAATATCCTATACTAATATAGAATGTATTGTTGTAGACTGTAAGAAATAAAATTCCAATATGATTTAAGTAATTTAGCAACCCCAAGCAGAGTTTATGTACAATGATTATCAAAATGTCGGGATTAGACAAGTGTATTTAATTGGTCTAGCATTGATTCTTTGTAAATCAACACACTCATGCAGTGCTAGAATATACCGATGCACTTTTCTTCATGATCCTATTAAACAGTGATTTTTTAACTGTAGCAACTTAATCCCGAATGTCGTAGAGAAAACTTATGTGTTGCGTGATCGTGATAACTCTTCAAAAATATGTTTATTAAGATACTCGACATTCAAATACTAACTCCGCAATAGTGAGGAAATGCATTTTTTTAATGTGTCATAATAATATATAACATACACCTCCGCCCAAATTATAAAATTTTATTTTAGTAGGCAACAAATTGATTCTAAAAAAAATTAAATATTTATTCATTTGTTTTCTTATTTAATCATCAGCCGATTAATTTTTATTGGAAACAATTTGCAGAATAAGTTCTTCATACCTGCTCTAAGTTCATTTCTACCCTCCCTTGTCTAAGGCACCTATTCCCGAATGTTTTTTACTAAAAATAACCATAGAAAGAAGAAGTTAGGTAATGATCATAACAATCAGCTGATTGAAAATTATTGCAAATTACAGCAAAAAGTATTTTTATTAATTTATTTAAATTATGCAAAAAGTTCATGAGAGCTAAAAAGCTCTATATTTGAACTGTACAAAACAAGTACGATGGCCTAATACAGAAAAAAAACAATAAAAAATATGATATCCATAAGGTATGTCACAAAATCGGAAATAACTTACCAGTAAATAATTAACACACTCGCTCTTAGAGTAAAACATACCCAATAATTCCATACTGAACGCGATAATATAAACATTATTCTCACAATCTTACATAATATGAAACAATATTTTGCTTAGTAATGGCAACCGCCGTCGCTCGCGGCTGTTCTCTAGCCTTCGCGATGGTTCACCATAGCGGTATTTAGGTTGGAGATAGTCTAAAGCCTAGTTCACAATTAAAAACTTAAGAATTAATAATTATGCAGTAAGCGCCAATCACGCACACAGAAAAAAGTCTTCAGTAATTCTGGTTCATAATAAACGTGTTAATTCTTAATTCCAACCAATTAGAACCCGACTACTCTACTTTCTTCAAATGCGTGAAATTACTGTAGATTCCTCAATATATTTCGTCACCAGTTGTCCAAAATATCGCCAAGGAATGGTATAATTGAAATACTAATGTAAAAAATATGTTAGAAATAAAACATTGCATCTCCATGTTCATTACTTGAATAACAGTTCTCGTACAATCGGGTAATCACAGTAGGGTAGGTGCACCAGTAGTCAGCCAGATAGAGGAATATATATAATGAGGTAATGTTTGAAATATAAATAATACGTAAATTTGCATTGAGGTATGAAGTATCACATGTAAGTAGGTCATTAGTTTGCATTTTAAAAATGATATAAACAATAAATACAAAGCAGTAATTTGTAAAAATTAAAATTTACAAAATGAGTC
>PNEQ01092962.1:0-10406 GCA_003012365.1 Medauroidea extradentata
AACGTCAACTAACCAGCTTTTTAGGCAAGTTGGATCCTGAGGTATCCCTCCGCCGCTCGGCCGAGTGAGTCCGGGTGTTCGCCCAGGAAGTTCAGTTGTGTTTCATCGGAGCTCGTGACCGGTCGCCGGGAGATGGCCGGCTAAGTTTTTCTTGTTAATAATCGGTCAGTAGCAGTTGTGTTTCATCGGAGCTCGTGGATGGTCACCGGGAGATGGCCGGTTGAGTGTTTAATATTAGTTGGGGCGTCATGGCGGCAGGGAGAGGACGTGTAAAAGTTGGAAGAGGGGCGGTGAAGCTTAGAGGGCGTATCCGCGAGTAAAGGGGACTGCGTAGCCAGCACTCTAACATGTATTTCTTTTGCGGTGTTTGTTAAGAGTAGTACTCAAGTAAGTAGGTGCAAGAAATTGCTGCACATGTGAGTATAGCAGTATAATTAAGACACCGTTAGTGGTACCCCGTAGTTTAGGTCGTTTTCCTTTGTGGAGCAAACTGAGGCAGATCACAACCTATAATAAACTGGGACGAACACTCATGACTTAGTGAATTCCGCCACTGGTGTTACCTAGTTACGTTCACACTGTAAGACAAATCATGGGAAAGAATTTTTTTGTACGTTGTTGTGCCATGTACGTCTGGTGAACTATTATTAAAAGACTGAAAGTGATGAAAGAAATTGGCTCCTTTTTTTTTTTTTTACTTCTATGGAAACTCCTTAGGCTATCCGGGCATATTAATAACAAACAAGGAAAAATCTAATTAGATAAGTCGTCGTAGGCAGCAAGGAACATCATAACCTCAATTATAATCATCTAGACATCAACAACACGGCGCTGTAGTAGCGGAAGCGGACCCATTACATTCTGGCGTCCACGAACAGGGACGTCCAGATATCAACAACACGGCAACCTAGACGTGACGGCGAGGAAGCGGACCCACTACATTCTGGTCGCCCGAACAGGGACATCTAGATAACCAACAACACGGCGACATAGACGCAGTAGCAGACCCATTACAATTTGTATAAGTATCCAATGGAGATGTAAATCATGACAATAAGCTGTTGAGTCAAAGCTTAGTCCGAGACTCATTTAAAAACATATTTCATCCCTTCGCAGCCCTGAGAGTTCAAATTTACAAAAGTTCTGAAATCTGTTTATGGGCATGTACGTATTTATTATCATTAAAGCGGAAATCAACTTTATACATCGACAGGTTTTAATAGCAATCATGGTCTTTTTTAAAACACATCTGATGTCTTTTCACCACCTTAGGGGTTATTGTATGGGCGTCACAAATTTAAGTGGTGGGTTCGAGATATAGACGATTGAAAACACCTTTATTCCCATTACATCACTTTTCACCTCCTTAGGTGTAAATTTTCTAAAATCAATGCACTATTAAATAATTATTATAACTAAGCAAAAATCACATTGACATCTAAGAAATCAGTGGCATATATATATATATATATATATATATATATATATATATATATATATATATATAAATAAAAAATATATGAATCAAAACACATTACACTCTTTTTTTGTTTTCCTTTTTGAAGTCGAATTCGGAAAATATTCTGAAATAGTACTTTGGATATTTACGTAAACATTATTCTAAAGCAAACAGCACTTCAATATCATCTCGACTGTTTTGATAGACTTGGAGGAATAATTCAAAACACATTTCACATAGGTACACCCCTTAATTACATAGTTTCAAAATGCCTTCAAGTCATGTCTTAGACATTTGTATACATACCTAATTGAAGTGAAAATCATGACGATATCCCATTGGGTTCCAGCTGTATAGATAATTCACAAAAACACATCCCTCCTTTTTTCCTTGGATAGTTAAATTTTGAAAAATCTTAACACTACTTCTTAGATATTTTCTTAAGCATCATTTTGAAGAAAAAAGCTCTGCATCCCAAATATTTTGAAAGATATCAATGATTAATCGAAAACACCTTTCAGGTATTTCCGCCCTCTTAAAAGGTTGAATTCCAAATAATCCTGAAACTGGCTAATACAGTATATATTTTTATGATTGACCCAGTGAAATAATAGTCACAACAATAGACTGTCTGGTTTGAGATTTGTAAATGAATCTTCGAAAACGCATGTCACCCCTTTCTACCCCTTTCTAAAAATTGCTTCTTAATGCTTGCCTGCAAACTAAAAGAACCGCATAAAAAATTTCACGTTTCTAGGATCAGCGGTTTGGGCTCCAATTTGATGTGTCAGTCAGTCAGTTAGTTAGTGAACTCTTTCGTATACAGAGATTATTGTCAAAAGTTACTGTCTCAGGCAGTAATAAAACATGTTTATTAGTGCCAGTGGTTAATTAATGTACCAGTTACGATGAATTAAAATTGCTCTCACTTTATAATGAATAGCCTATAGCTAGTTTAAGACTCAGGAGTTTAAATCTACAGACTAAAATAATTTCCGTTGTGTACAGAACCCCTGTCATAATTTTATCTCCATTTATCAGACTAGTTTTTCTTGCAGCAAAATGTATTACGCAGCTACAGAGAGTGAGCAGAATCGAAGTACCTTGTAGGAAGACATTAGCCGCTCGACAGCATCTGCACCAGACACCAACAAGTTTCGCGCAGTTGTGAAGTACTGTGTCCTATCACTAACTCCACCATCCACAGCACCATCATGGTCTGGAACATATATAGGATAGTAAAGAATTTGCAACACAATACAAAACGAACTTGCATAATTGCAGCCATGTACCAACAGTAAAATTAATAAACTACACATCAACAAAAAAATATTTATGATAGTTAATACAACACATGCAATATCCACAGAGACTTTAGTTTAGTGTCAATACTGTAGTAACTACCTCCACATCTAAAATTTGTTGTACAGGCTTATAGACATATCTTCTTCGAATATATGTTGACAGGATATCCAAGTCAACAAGTTCAACACTGAGAGGTGTCATGGAAAATTATGCTTCTTAAACTGTACAGTTTCATAAACTTTGTTATAGATATTACATTTGTTTCTTGATTATACTTTCTCAAGGGGTTGAAGAAAGGATCTGTTGCGATTAAAAATTCCATCATAAAACATATCTTGCACGGCACCGAGGTCTGAATTGATAACTTAGTTCAGTAGTTCCCAAACTGGGGGTCACGACCCTTAAAGAGGTCGCGGCCTGTTTCGAGAGGGGTCCCTACAGGCTTCCAAAATAAGTTTAAAAAATAGAAAAATACTTGATAAAACTGAATAGTGTAAAAATGAAGATCTAAATAAATGACTGAACTTAAAACATAAATTAATACTAATTACTGAGACAACAAATATGTATGTAAATATTATTTGTTGAAATGGAGGAGCTCACAGTTGAAAATTGTACACAAAAAGGGGGTCGCAAGACCAAAAACTTTGGGAACCACTGACTTAGATATTATCACACCAGTCAAAAGTCTTTTGAGCTACGCTCTAATGAATGAACAGTTTCGTGGGGTGCTCAACATCAGTGTCATCAGTGCCCACAAGTTAGTCATAATAAACTAGAGGTTAAAAATTCCATTGAAAGAAAGAACAAATAAAGGAACATAAAAAACAGGTACTCCACAAGATTAACACAATAACTGTGAATACATACAAGTTACGTTAAAAGAAAAGTTATACACGCTTATGCATGTATGGATCACAACACAAGAACAAATACACCACAACACAGAGACAACGCAAATCACATGTTCAAAAGGATAGTACATCGCTGAATGACAACTTTTCCACATCTAAAAATTTCTGACGGGTCTGGTCATATCTGTGACATTCCAACAGCATGTGACAGTCATAGGAGTGTCACAGACTTCACAAACAGGAGGAGGTTCATCACATAGCAAATATCTGTGCATAATGTGTGTTCAATTTCAAAGTGAGTAACAAGAACAGCTTCTTGCGGGCCAGCGGGATACCTCGCTAATTGCAGCTGAGAATTTACGGCTCCGTATTTGTTGGTCAGACGGAGCGAGTGCATTCCATCTGCCAAGAGTTCTAACAGAAACTTGAGCTGCATGCAGAGCATCACACACTGGGACACGACGACCACAGGGTGAAAGGCTGCATGCTTCTTTTGCTGCTGTGTCTGCTGCCTCATTTCCAGCAAAACCCATATTACCAGGCATCTACAGGAAGACTACCTGCACACCGGCCTGTTCAGCCACCCTCAGCTTATCCCTGATCACAGAAACAAGGGGGTGAGCAGAGGAGCCAGATCTCAAGGCTTGTGTGCAGTCAAAGAATCGGAGCACACGAGGCACATGCATGAGAACCCCCTACTTACAAAACACAAAGTTTTAAAAACAGTATACAGCTCTGCAATTAAAATACTACATGGTGGACGAATCCCAAACAGATACCTCTCTGAAACAGTAACAAATTCACACTCAGTAGAGTCATTGGACTTGGAACTATCAGTGCACAAACAGGTATGATCACTAAAATAAGACAAAATAAGATCCTCGAAGAGGCTTTCATAGACGTAAGCAGGCTTCACGAAGTCCGTCAGATCAAGCCGCACCAACACCTGGTGTGTCGCCCATGGTGGTTCAGGGTGTGAAACATGTAGCATGTTCTCAGGCATGTCATGTTGAACCCGAGAGTGTGCAAATGGGACACACAAAGGTTTGGTGGCAGTAGGTCGGGCGTCATACAGCTGTGTGTAAGAGGGGTGACGAAAGTCCTCATTTAATGGGTGCAAAGGGTTGGACAGCACTCGTAACCCGTAATGTAATAAAAAATGCTCGTGCCCATATTGCAGCGGTGGTTCACCAGCCTCTGCACAAAGACTCACGACTGGGCTTGTGCGGAATGCACCAGTCGCTATGTGGACACCAGAATGGTGAACAGAGTTCAACATTTTCAGCACAGATAGTCGTGCTCAGGAGTAAACAAGACTGCCAAAATCCAGCTTGCTACGGAAGATAACTCTGTACAGACAGAGAAGAGTCTCCCTGTCCACCCCCCAATTACATCTACTAAGCATCTTTAAAAGAGCTTTGTCCACAAATGTTATGTATTAAGATGTTTCACATTATGCTGCCAGGAAAGTTTTGAATAAAAAACAAGGCTAAAGAACTTAATGTGTCTGAAACAGGTAAGACATTTCTATACAAAGATACTTTGAGGGAGGCAAAAAAACCCCACATTTCCTGCAAAAGTGAACAACCTGTATTTTCGCTGCAGAGAAGCAAAAACCGCAACCATCTGCCCAATCGGCAAGGATTTGGATAGCCAGCTGGAGCTGATGCTCCGCAGCACGCAGGGTGCATAAACTGCAATATGCAATATATCATAAAATCATCCACATAAAGTGCACAATGCACAGGGGGCCGGACAACAGATGTAAAGCCGTTTACAGCTATAGTAAACATGGTAACACTCAAAATACTACCCTAAGGCACCCTATTTTCCTGAACGAACTTCCAAGAATAATATGACATGCCGTTTCGAACAAGGAAGTTCTACGATAACTAAAATTGCTTTTGATTGTAGGGAGATATCTGCAAAAACCCCAAGCATATAGCTGTTTTAGGACACCATGACATCATGTGGTGCCATTGGCCTTCTCTAGGTCAAAAAAGACAGCAAGGATGTGTTGTAGATGTATAAAGGAATTTTGTATAGCAGCTTCTAAGCCAACTATATGGTCTACCGCTTAAGTGTGTCTGTGAAAGCCACACTGGAGTGTCGTGAGAAGTCCCCAAGACTCACGACCATACATGAGTCGAGTATTTACAATTCTCTCCATGGTTTTGCAGAGACAGCTAGTCATCAAACTCTGTCGGTAACTGGACACAACTCCCTTACCCTTCCCATGCTTTAAAACTGGTATAAGGGTTGAGACATCCCATTGGGAAGGTTAGCAGCTGGATTGCCAGATAAGATTTAAAAGACTGAGTCATTTATTTTTCCCCAAAAGTGACAGGTTTTTGTAGCATTGCACAACGGATACCATTGGGGCCAGCAGAAATGTGTTTCAAGAGAGAGAGGGCTCTCTCGAGCTCATTAAGAGAGAAAATCTTATTATAGTCCACTCCCAGCGAAAGACCGACTTCCACACCTTGCATGATAGATTACATAGCTGACAGTAATACACACACCACCGCACATGATCAACAGCTGCTTAATCTGTGCTGTAAAATGTGTAACCTTGTAAGGAGACATCATTTGTTGGCCTGAAGTGTGTTTTTTGAAGCAGCCATGACAACCCCTCCCTCTAGGACGGCACCAGGAGGGTGTACATTTATGTGGATATGGACTGCGCAACTAGATTTACCTGCTGAGCCAGTGAGAAGTGTTCGCTAAACTGTCACTAATGAAAGCACCCCGTAGGGCCGCACAATTCGGAGACAGCACTCGTGACAAAGAAGAACACCACCTTTGCCTTAGACGATGAAAGAGAGAAGGAAGATATGATGGGACATGGTGAATGAAAATAAAAGGTGTGACTAGAAAGTGGATGGTGAAAAAAGAAACGAGATGAAGGTCCGTAAAAAATTTCAGGTCCCCACTGTGCCCCAATCGGTCGCCTCTTACAACAAGCATGGGTTGGCTGTGGTGGTATTCTAACTCGCCACCACACTGGGGTGTGCTCTACTGAAATGTCTTAACAACCACACCAGAAAACTTAGTAAATACATTCAATTTAACAGAAAAAAAAACATTTTTTTGCTAAAATTTTATGGCTTCTGTTTGTTTAAAACCTGTACCAGCATACTTTAACATCAGTCTCTGACTTAAATGCAGCCTCTTATAGTCTTCTGTCCTTAATACTACAAACAGTTTGATCCCAGGTGACTTAATGTTTGTAGCTTGGAACGAAATCACAAAACAGCATTAACAAATGTCTCAACTGATAAGACCTTGTACCTAATACGTCATTCATTGGATATGCTGAATTACTGTAATATATTTCCTCTTATCTCTCATTACGTACACAAATGAATTAACCTGTATTACTCTTCTTTGTTACTTGAAGCTTACCTGGTGCTTAAACTGAATCGCAGTAAGTTATGTTCAAAGAAAACTTTTTATACAATAGTATTTAATGTATACCAAACATGTTTAAATACAAAAAAACACATATTCCACACAATTACAGAGTGATACTACTTCCAAAACAATATGTACGCTACAATTACAATTTAAAAACCCTTCAATATAGTCAAAAACTGATTTTTCAGACTGCTGTGACTCTAGTGTCTTAACGGAGTACAGACAAAATTACAATAGAGTTATGCACTAGACTTTATAGCTTAAAATATTTGATTGAAAACATATCTTGCATATTAACATGACTACTTTGTTAGGAAAAATCTCTCCAAGTTTGTGAGGGGAATGAAGCATCACCTATCAAGACTAGTTTCTATAGGAATTTTCACCTGAGATGCGAGAGCTGGTTAGAATAGGCAGTGAGACCATGATCATGCCAGTCCCGCTCCACACGTACTTCATGAGGAACTGCTCCAGCATGACGTACCACAGCCGTTGGGAGAAGATCAGGTTCATCTGCGCTACCAGTGATAGGTAGGCCTTCTGCAAGTGGCTCAGCTCCACCTGGCAAACATACGTCCTGGCTCATTCTTCCAGTAGGCTCATACACACTTCACAGCCTGCCAACTAGCTATCTACATACAATACACTGTATATGAAGCTTCAGCTAATATCCGTTCATTTTACAGTCCGCTTTCTGGTCTTGATGTTTCTGTTTGCATCACTGGGCCACTGCCTTGAATACAGTTTGTAACTAGTCGTTTTGATGTGAAGATGATGCATAATTATTTTTCAAAAACTACTGTTTAATGCCATACAGAACCATTTTATAGAGAATTTCACAGCCATACAGAGCCAGCCTTCGGATAAAACAAGCTATGGCAGCTGTCCAGAATGTCAAACAAAAGGTTCAAGGGGAAGGGGTTTATGCAGTCTTTAGTTTCACCTGATCAAATTTACAAAATGAAAAATGATAAACACACTCCCTGAAACTTTATGTGAAATTATAACAACACCAAATTAATAACACTACCCTCTGTATTTATGATTATTTAACTACATCAGTGTTTTAACATTTTTGTAACATTTCAGCTGTCAATGAAGTAGCCAAAGCATTTCATGAGGATAAACCTTTGATGCAGCTTAAACCTAGAGGCATAAGATATGAAGACAGCTGTGAAACCCTACAGTCTACCTGTAATTAAAATTGTATTATGATAATAATCTGGAAAGAAAAAAGCAATTTAAAACCCTAACCTGAGACACTATTTACTGCTGCAGACACAAAACAAAAATGTAGAATAAAAGCATCAATGATGCCAAATATCAACTGTTCAACTACCACATGTATGCAAAAAATTTCTTATTCGTTTGGTTATAAAAAAAATGAAAAGAACATAGGAAATCCAAATGAGGCACTCAAGAATAACATTTTTTTATAAATGTATAATTAAATTTACATAACATCTTAAATAAACATTTTTAAAAAAGTTTCTCTGTACTCTAGGATAAAAAAAATTACAGTGAGAAGGAAACAACTTAAATTGAATGCAATATACAGTGTACATAAATTTGAACACATCACCCCAAAACATCACTATTACAATTTAACTCTTAGAATATCAATAAGATCAACGGGAACTGGTCTAACAACACTGACCTGATGGCCACCATAGAAGGCTATTTCCTCAGCATTGGTAATTATTCTTGAATGTATATTTCGCAAAAATGCTTTCCGGCTAGCCTCTTCCGCAACAAGTGAACCAAACTTTGGAGACAATGCCTTCAGGGTCTGCCCTGTAACCGCAATCACTATTGTCGCCAGCAATGGTCCTATGACAAAAAAGAAATAAAGTTCATACAATTTGAATTTATTTTAAGAGCATAACAGATTTTTATGTTTGTACAACATTCCTATACCAGATAATTATGCTTGAAAGATACACCAAAAGGTTCATAACTTTCTATGGGAAAATAGTGAAAAATTTTCTATTGCAAGCGGGAGATTAAAAAATAGCCTACAGTTCTGGCAATGAAATTCAATCTAAATGGACTCTGCAAACGTGTTTCACTCACATCCAGTGTCAGATTTAAGCATCTAGGCACCCTAGGCCAGTCAATCTCAGCATCCCCGCAGCCCCTGTTTTCCATCCTTCATTAAGAACCTGTGTACTTTTCCTGTTTTAAACACCATAATATTTTTAATTACTCTGCTCTATCTTCTTGCTATGTATAATATAAACAGTAATGACACAATAATAATTCAGCTTAATTGTAATGCAGTTACTTTAAAGTAAATAGCTGGGTTGACCACAGAACACATAAGAAAGAGAATAAATTAAAAACATGAGAAGTATAGCCATTAAAATATTTTTATTCATCGCCATTTTGGCACATTTAAAAACAGTGATAGAAATCCACATTTTCTCGTTAAAAGTGCATCCCTGTGAAAGTTGTACCCTAGGCCAGGGCTTAGTGGGCCTAGTGATAAACACAGCCCTGTTCACATCTTGAATCTCCTGCCTTTGCTGGCACACACATCATAGTGAAAGAGCACACACAAAAAAAAAAAGACTCACAAGTGCTAGCACCTAACAAAACCATTCATCCAACTGCATTTAATTAATCCCATTAGAGTAAACCGTATTTATACAGGTCTCAAGGCAGGGAGAAGCAATGAAAGATGTAGACGTGGGTTGAAGATTGAGATACTCTTAACCAGCTCTGATCACCAGCTAGTGCATCTGGTTACACTGACAGTATTTTTCATTACAGACACAGGTTTGCTTATAGAATTGTTTCATTTGGCTCCAAATTACGAAAAATGATGCATATGACAACACCTTACCATTAGCACTCACACAACACTAGATATATTAAGCATAATCAGTATGACTGTTCTATGAAAGAATTTAACAATGATATAAGTAGGCTAACATTCTGTCTCCCGCTGTCTCTATTTACCTACCTCCCCCTCTGTCTCTCTCCCGCAGCATCTCTTTGTATCTGCTGTCACATTCTGTTTGTCTCTTACTTTGTATATTAATGTGTGCCTTCCTCTCACCGTCTTTGTCTCCCTCGTGTTTGTCTCTCACTGTATTTCTCTTGTCATCGCTGTATCTCTGTGTCTCTGTCCATCTCCCTCCGACTCTCGTCTCCTTCCGACTCGTGTACCTCTCCGATACGTGTACGTCTCCGACGACTCGTGTACCTCTCCGACGACTAGTGTACCTCTCCGACGACTAGTGTAACTCTCCGACGACTAGTGTAACTCTCCGACGACTAGTGTACCTCTACGACGACTAGTGTACCTCTCCGACGACTAGTGTACCTCTCCGACGACTCGTGTACCCCTCCGACGACTAGTGTACCTC